>CBVK0100364071.1:0-12687 GCA_900067695.1 Picea abies | reverse complement strand
CCTTGTGTCCAAAATTTCCACAAGTATAACAATGTCCAAGAAAGAAATTTAGGTCCCTGGGAGTAAGTGATCTTCTTTGTGGTGTGTTCCATCTGGGTTCATGATCTATTTTTCTGTAGTTTCCTTCATAATGATTGTTTTCATACTCGATGGGAGAGGATATTCTTGATGTCTCATTCCTTATGAATTCTAATCTTCTATCTTGTTGTTCAACTTGTTATAGATTGTTGGTTTCATAATTTTCATCTTCCTTCTCTTGTTTTGTTGTCTTCAAACTGTCATTGTATCCTAGTCCTGTCTTGTCATTTGGAGATATTTGACTACTAAGGATCTCATCTAATTTTTCAGTGTTTTTTTCGAACTTCTTCAACTTATCTATTGTCAATAGTAGCTCCCCTTTTCTGTGATCCAATTCTTCTTTCAATTTCTCATAATATTCTAAGTGTTCCTTCAAGCTATCAATGGTCTTTTCAAGCTTGTAATTATCTTCTTCACATCTACTCAATTCACCTTTTAGTATTATATTTGTGTTTCTAAACTTTCTATTTTCATTTTCAACATGACTCAACTTTTCAAGATTCTCATCTTCTTGTTCACTCTTTGCATTATCTTTGTATCCCCAAAAGGAATCAAGGTTGGCTTCTTCATATGAATCTTCTTCAGAAATGATTTCTTCTTCTTTAGAATTCTTGTGATCATCATCCTGGGTTTCTTGGGTTATGAAGATGACTTCTCCTCCATCATTATCTTCTTCATCACTCTCATCTGAGGAGATGTTATCATCCTTGGAGTAGAAGACCATTTTATTGTTGAGACTTCTCTTTTTATAGTAGCAGTTTTCAACAATATGTCCTATTCTACCACAGTTAAAGTATCTGAGAGGATACTTACCTTTGTATCTTCCATTTCCCTTCTGGAACCTTCTTACAAAATTTGCTATTTCTTCATCAAGGTCGTTATCCTTGTATTTTGTCTTCTGTTAGAACTAGAAGTCACCTCTGAATTGCGGTAGAGGTAATTCTAGGACCCATCAATTTGTATGTCACAATGAATAATTTTAAGGGGGGTCTAATGGATGCAGAATCAGGATTATATTGCTTTAACTCAGGAAACTGGGTTGTTATGCATAAGTAGATGAGGTCTTGATTCAACTTCAATCAATAAGTTGTAGTAAGGGTGAGTAGGAGGAAGAACTTGACGAGAATGAAGAGGTTTGCTATGGAAATCTAGTCTTCCAACAACCTAAGGAGGAAAAGTTTTAAATAAAAGATCCTCTTGAATCAAAAAATTCAGGAAAATGAAGATACTATAACAATATTGCAATCAAACATACTCTTATCACACTAAATTTCCTTGGGTCTTTTAGTTTGTTTTCAATCCTTTTTTAAGCCTTAGATTTTAAATTTTCTTTTAAAGTCTCATCTCTTTAAAATTTATGTTTGGTAGGACCCCTTATATGATTAAATTTTTTGAGTCTTAGCTCTAGTTTGATCCTCAAATTGATTTTGATCCTTGAACCTTTTTTTTAGCTCATGACTTATTTTGGTCCCCTTCATGACTTGTTCCTAGGTCAATCCCTCCCATGACTAAATTGATGTGACAAACCTTCCTTCTCACTCATGACCTCATAGGCATGCCTCATTGTCATTTCTTACCTGTCCAATCACATTTTGAAGTGGATGTGCTGCCTACTCATCAGGCAGTTCCGTAGCACCTATCACGTTCATCATACTTCCACCTCGAGTCATGATTTCGACGACTGAAGTCATGTCCCTTGTTTTTAGTTCCAGAAGTCGGTTAAAGATGCCTTCAAAGATCTTACATTTATGAGCCTTGGTAACGGTTTCTAATTTTTGAAAAACTCAACAGTGCTGCGCTGCGCAAATTTGCAAGTTCTGATCAGGTGATCGCATGTCAACCAAATTCGATGCTGAGAAAGATTCCAGGGATGAAGTTTTCTCAATTTCATCCTAAGATTGTGTTGAATATCTCAACAGGTGTCTACTCCAAAGGTATCCCATGTTGCCTCCTCTGCATATTAATTTTCACAGGAAATTTGTGCTCGAGTTTTTAGTTTTCTAAGCTTGCATAGTAGTAAGGGACCCATATTTTCATGGTAACCTTGTCTTTTCTCCTCTTCATACCTCTAAACTTCTTTGCCTGTATCTATGGTCTGATCACTGTTGTTTGCTTTAGCCATTGAAATCGCAAGCTTGTAAATAGCCTATCCTCTATGTATGCGTTGCGCTACCCAGAGGTGCTACTCAAACCCTCTCTGTTTTCCTTTCTTCTTCACCTCAGAGTTTGGCATTTTTACTCAATTGCAGAGGGCCAATTTCAGATTACCCCCTCACTGTTTACACTCCAGAATACTTGTACAAGCCTAAGGGTTTAATTCCTAAAGTCGATCTTGACTTACTAGCATCAGTCTCTCTAAAAGGGTCGGCCTTATATATTTGAAGCCCTATTCAAAGCCTTCCTAATCATTACCATCCCTTAAGCCATTCAAAATCCCTCATTTTGAGCCATGGAGACTCCTCAATTAAGGAAGACACACAAAGGTGGCAAGATGGTTAGGACAAAACCGATCGACATGCATCTTTTTGATACAGAGACCATGGCAAGAGAGGCCTTTCAAAGAGTAGGTTGCCTCTCTTTCTGTCAGAACATGCAGATAGGCCATCCAGAGGTAGAAAAATAGTTTTCATTACAGTTTGATGGTAGGAAAACCAAGGTTGGGGATTTGGAGTTTGAGGTGACTAAAGCCTCTATCTCAGCTGCAATAGGGATCCCCATTATAGGTGAAAAGTGGTTCAAATCCATGGCTTTGAGTTCAACCTATGCAAAACATCTTTTTAAACCTCAATATCAAGCCATTTCTTTGTCCAAAAGTATTCCAAAGAGTCAATTGATTGGACAATTCGACAGATTATTGAAGATCATACAAAGATATTTTACTTGTGAAGGGAGATTTAACACATTATACCAATACCATATAAGGTTGTTGCTACATTTTACTGGTAAGGTTGAGATGAATATTCCCTATTACTTGTTGAGGAGTTTAGGTAAGATGTCAGACAAGATACAAGCCAAATCTAAAGATGTAGATTCTTTCCTTTTCCACTCTGAATTAATCAGGATGCTAGTCTTTGAGGAATTGGGTAAGAAAGAGATTCCATGGGAGAATTTTGTTGTTACCTCTCATTTCAAGTTAGATCTAACACCAACTCCTCAATCATAGAAGTCAAGTCCTTTGTCTCCCACCAGTGCTAGTAAAGCAGTGACCAGTAGGAAGAAATTGAGGAGGATGTTTGTCCTTCTCCACATAGATATTTTTCACCACCTCCTCCACCAGGGTTAGAAGAGGTGCCTTCTTCTACCAAATCTACATCCAATAGAGGGAAGAAGCTTCTCTTTCCCTCTTCTCCTCCAGCAGTCGAAATCAAGGGTAAAAGACCTTTCACAAAGTCATTAATTCCTAAGGAGGTTTTCAAAGAGTAGTCCTTACCAACAACCCCTGTTCGAAAGAAGAAGGGAAAAAGTATAGAAAATCTTGTGGAAGAAAAACAAGAAGCCTCTGTATAGAAAGGGAAAGGTAAAGGTACTAAAAGACCTTTGGAGAGAAAAGATGAAACCTTTGTGAAAGAATTTGAGGAGCCTGTGATAAGAAATGAAGAAACCCCTATGCAGAGGAAGAAGAATAAAAGTAAATCCATGAAGGAACCTAATGAGGTAGACAAGGCACCTCCCAAGCAAGTGGAAAAGGAGCCTAAGAAAAATCCTATTGAGACTATGCATAACACTTCTCCCCCTGACAGTCAGACCTTCAAAAGACTTATCAAGCAACTTAGGGATGTAAGAAAAGAGGTAGCTCATCTTAAAGAAGAAGATATGATTCACACGACTCAAATGCAAGAGCTCATGGATGGATACACTCATATCCTTGACTTGGCAAGGTTTGTAGTGAGAAAGGATCTACCCCTTCATAAATAGCTAAAGAACCTTTACAGGCAGAACGGAGGTTTTCAGTCTCAGAATAGGAAGCTAAAGGCAGAGTTGCAACATTTTCAAGATGAGGTAGCTCAAAGAAATTTGCAGGTTTTGGTTGAAGCTGCTATTGAGAAAGAGACAAAAGAAGTCAAGGAGAGCATAGCCCCAGTCAAGAAGTTTGTCACTGTTAAGAAAAAAAAGCCTGTTGTGCAAAATGAAGTGCCTCCTTCTACTAGAAAGATTGTGAGGTTAAGTGTCAAGGTCACAAAATAGTTGGTGAAAGGTGAGCTCCATTTTTGATGATGGTTCCTTTTTGGGAGGGTTAACTGATATTCAAATATCATCTCTACCATCTATATAGTCTTTTAAGCATATAACTATCAGATTTTTGGGTTTTTGCTAAAGTGTTAACTCCTTTGGTGATAAAATTCATTACCTACTGTACTGCCAAGGGACCTAAGTAAAATGGGTTTTACATGATGAAAGACCGCCAATTTCTCTACGCACGATTCAAGATTGAAGACACTACGTTCTTGACAGTGCTACCTAAAACTGCACACAGGCGCAACATAAGTGGCACTACCTAATATTTCATAGAGAGCATAATCTGCATATAGGCATAGCACAGTGGCACTATGTAAAGGTGCTACCTAATATTTGGTAGAGAACATGTTGACACACAGATGCAGCATAAGGGGCGCTATGCAATTTTGATACCTAATATTTCACAGAGGAAAAAGGTTGGGACATATATGCATCATAGTGGTGTTACCTACAGGCACTACCCTCTCTCCTTGTCCCGTTTTGAGATGCGCTACCCAGATTTTCTACCCAAGGAAGCTGCCAACAAACACCAAGAATCTAGGAGGATCAAGCTAACAACTTTTGGATAAGTTGATGATGGAGAAAGTTGCAGGAGCAACAAATGGTAGTTTGAGGACAACCATACACTCCTAAAAGGCACATGGAAAAACAGGAGCTGCGCAACAAAAGAGGATCAAATCAGTTTGAAGCATGGTTGGATTAGTCACCAACATTTTCCATGTTTTATAGCATAGGTTGTTATCTAAGTTGTTAGAAAAAATAAATTTTTAGATATTTTCAAGGAAAGGAGGCCAACTCGTATCTCCAGTTGTTGGCTCCCTTCTGTTATAAATAGATAGATCAAATGCTTTAGTAGGGTCGGATGGTTGAGCAAGGATCCCTTATACTATAATATTGTGATGAAGTAACTATGATCTAGTGATGTACTGGACTTAAAACATTTTGACTAATATAAATTAGCTTCTCTTTCATCTTATTTGCTTCTGATGCTAAATGTTCATGTTTTGAATTATTCACATGAATAATTGTGGTGATGTATGATGGATGTTTGATCATTATGTTATCATTATGTTTGTTAAGCTTCCTTAGTTTCTCAGTTCAAGAAGATCTTGTGTTAAGAAAGTTTCCTCCTTAGGCATTTGTGGACCTCATGTTTACAATAGCCCTTATACTTCTCTCATTCAAGTCTTCCCTCTATTCATACTTACTCCCAAACTATTGATTGAAGTTAGCCAAGACCTTAATTGCTGGTGCATGCTAGCCCTGTTATCTGATTTAGAACATTATAATTTGAGTCCTTTTCCATTTGACCCTTTAAAAACCCTTACATTCAATTATAACTTGATGGGTGTTGGGCTTGCCTTCCATGCAATCTGAAGGTAACTCCTAATGGTGACATTCTTGGCACCGTTGCCGAGGAAATATTTGAAGACTTTTCCCTAGGATTAAAATGACACAGTATTCTAGTTCTAAAGGTGCATTAGAACTCATTATTTTGAAGATTGCAGCCTGCACCTGATGACTCCATTGATTAAGCTCTGGCACCTAAAGGCATACATACGAGATCAAATCCACAACTACCTTTGGTTCCACCTAAGTCTGACCTGTTATCACACAATTTTTATTTTAGGTTACAAGGCTATAAGATAAGGGTCAAACTGGCGTAACAGGGACCTACCCCACCCAATGTCACCACAATGGGGAGGTCCTTTCTATTTAGGGTGGCTAAGCACAAGGGAGACGTCCCTAGCAATCTGGGGTTTGAAAAGAAAAGGCTCAAAGGATTAATGCTAGTTTCCCCTTCACAGATTACCACCCAAAAGATCGTCAAATAAAGAATAACCACAGGAAAGGAACCTACTTGCGAGACAAGACAACAATGAAACTAGTACATGAAATAGTGGTTAGTACTTCATAAGTCAATTACTATCAAACTTTAATGTATATGAGCATGTATAGCAATAAATATTGACGAAGTCAATGTTTGTAATAATGACAATGGCAATATAATTTTACTTGTCAATAAACACTAGAATAATATAGCATCTGATGAAAATGATCACTCCTTGAATTAAATCAATGCATTAAATGCCATTAATTTCTCATATACAACAGATTGTTGCGTCAATATCCTAGGGATGACGTCAACTTCCTTTATGGTTAGTATGATTAAGCAATATAACAGACAAAGAAGGTCAATGTTTTGCTAATTTGCTAATGAAAATTACCAATTCATCAATGTCTATCACAAGATGACCAAGCCAACAATGTTTTCTATCAACAATAGTTCAAATAAGGCATGACATCATCATTAATTGCAGAGTTAGAGGGCTTGTTGCGTCAGGTATGACATCAACCTTGGTTAGTGCATTAGGGTTAGTTAGGGTTTCAAAATTTGAAAGTTTGAAAGATGAATTTTCACAACAAGCTCAACGTTGGAAAGAATACTAGTGCCTTAGGGTAATATGGAGTCAAACATAAGGGCAAAATATCAGGAGGATTTAAAATTTAAAGACTAGAAGGTTAGGTTCTATGGTGCTACAATGGCATGGCCCTAGAATCAAAACCCTAAGGGAAGGAGGCTCATTCCGGTGTTGCTTAAGAAAGGCCTCATGCTCCTTCCTCTTTCTCTAAATATTCTTGGCAAAACGGCTAGCTTCAAAGTACAAATCTAAGGGAAAAAAGTGTTGCAAGAGCAAGGCTTTTCAAACCCTAGGAGGTTAAAACCCTCGGTGTAGAATTAACTAGGCCTAGGATGTCTCCTCTATTCAACCTATACTTTAATTCTAACTCAGAAAAAGAGAGATAAGTGTAGCAACGACTAGGCTATATCTTCCTTAATCAATGACTAAAACAAGTTTCTCAAGCATGGGGACATATAGCAAGCACCTACTTGTGTGCTTGCTACCTAGGATTTCAAGATTAAGCAATATAATAGCAATATAATAGAAAATGTAAGAGATTAAACCTACAACCATTCATTTAAGAATTTTTGTATGGAAAATTCACTTACATATCATGAAGAATGCATTATCAAATCCTAGTTGTAAACCTTCCAATGAGAGAAACACCATACATGCCAAGAAAAATCCTCCAATAAGAGTTGCGCCTCACTTCCAAGACCAAAAATACCAAGACAAAGACTAAAGGATAATCTCTCACAAGAGAGAGATTTGTGTTGTGTTCAAAATGAGGAAAACCGTCCTCTATTTATACCAATCCATGACCTTTGAATTAAAATTTAGGTCTTTAAAACAGTCGACAAGGCTGACTACCAAATTTACACTGTTTTTACATTAACTGCTAAAAAGATGACATAATATGAGCAAAAAGAGGGATGTCAAGCCCTTCTGAGGGAGACGTTGGCCCTTTTTGGGCAAGCACAACATCCAAAAAACCAAACGTTGGCCATTCTAGGGCTCCTCCAAGCTGCCACACATGCCAAATGACCTCAACACACTGCCACATGCTCCAGACAATGCCCAACTCTCTCAAGTGATGTCATGTCCATAAAAGTCAAACGTTCCATCTGTAGTGGGTGATTCCCCCTAGGCCAGGTTCTGCCAACGTGTCCTGGGTGGAACGTCCTTCTTTCTTCTCGTACAATGGCTCATCACAATGTTGCCCTGTCTCTGCCATCCCAACAACCATCTGATGGGCTCTTCATCCCCATGGAGGTTCGAGCTAATCATATCCTCATGTGTACCGGTCCACTAGTACCTGTCCATCAGGTATGGTCCTGCACATCAAAAAATATGCCCTCCATGGGCTCATTGATCCTTAGGATCATAGCAATGTCAATCATATCTCATCATTAAATTTATCAAATACATGCATAAAATCCCTAGCATATCATCTAAGAGCTCAGAGACATTACACTGATCTACTATACAAAGTTGAAGAAATAGACAGAACAACCTATTGGGCCAGTATCCATAAGAGAAGGAAAGTTTCCATAGAAGATCATTCAAGCCATGTACATGAAGTGGTATGGTCTAAGGATTTCCAGTCATAGTAAGACCAGGGGTAGGTGTTGTCCGTGGGTGCCTTTGTAGGAGGTGAGTTGTACCCGTCACAGATGCACTTTTTCCAAGCCCCTTTATTGCCTTTATTTTTTATTTATTGCTTTTTATTTCTTTTTACTTCAAGGTATGACCAGAGGACACTGCCTTGGCTTGGTGACCAGAGCTGACAGTGTTACCCACTAGTATTTTCGTAGAAATGATAAGGCTGGCTCGTGATGAGACCCCCTTTCCCTTGGCCATGTAACCAAAGGTCATTTCCCTGGCGTGGTGACCAGATAATGGCAACGTCATACTGCTAGATACCCATGAACATAATGGGCCGGCTCGTGATGAGACCTACCATCGTCTTGGTTAGGTCTTGTTTTTGCTATTTTCTTCAGGTCCCTTTTGTTTCTTATCGAGAGGCCTTTTATTGCCTTCTCGGGGATCCCTGGGCAAAGCATCTCTAGGTTTTATTTCCTATGGCTTTTATCTTTTACTAGTTGCTTTTACCCCCTAGGCCTTTAGCCCCTTCTTCCCACAAGACAAAGTGTAACCCTCAAAGGTCATCCTAATGGCCAGACTAAGAGAATGGGATGGATGTATGGGAGATAAGATGTAAAGTGATAGAATGGTGGGAGCGGACGATGGCTCTGCAAATCCCCCCTGGTGGCTAACCAAAACCCATAAATACAAGCTTGCTAGGGCACCCTATTAATCCCCTCAACAATGGTTAAGTGGACTAGTGTAAGATCCAAGTAGTTATCAGAAATGTAAGGAACTTGATGCATATATAAGAAATTTATAAGGATGAAACAATGACACATACCATGATACCTTGGACCAATTACCTCATGGAGCAAGATTCTTCTCTGATGCAAGTCCAAGCTGATGGTGATGGAAGCTGTTGCTGCTAACATGACAAGTCTAGTGAAGAAGAAGAAGGATGGGCCCTCCAGGGCTGTGCTCAGGTCAATCCTGCTCTTGGTACTCCATGTCTAGGACCTGTGGGCCTCGAGACATGCTCTCCTAGTTATCCCTAGAAAATGGGGATAACATGACCCAGAGAAGATAATCAAGAAGGGAAAAGCTTCTGAAAAAGGATTTTTACTACTGCTACAAGTGCTTCTGGTCGATTGCCTGATTCCACTCTTGAAAATCCAGCTATTTTATCAAGTAATCTTCCTTTATCTTCTGCTGAAGTATCTAAAAAACTTGATTTTGAAGAGTTTCCTGTTGAATACTCTTCCTTTGAAACTGAATTGAAAGAAGAAAACATTGATATATTCTCTTCCCCTGATATTGAGAAGTGTTTTAGTCTTGATAGTTTTGAAGATTTCCCTACTTTAGGTTTTGGTACACCTCTTTCTGTTAAAATTTTTTCTACCAAAGAAGTAGGAACTTCATCTCCCTCTCAGACCTTACCATCCTCTTCCAAGTCTCATCCTACTATTGTGAAGACTGAAACTCCCCCTTTATCCTTTCTTTCTTCTCATAATCTATACACAACTAAGTCTCCTTCTCCTCGTTCCCCTAGGATCCAAAATCAAATGGCAGTTGTTAACCCCCCTACAAATAGGATGGATGCCATAGTGGCTGCAAGATATGCTCCTCTAGTCTTAACTCAGCTAGTGAATGCTATCCCTCCTGGAGATTATTTGAAATACATGGCTAACTTCATGGGAGAAGAAGATGTAATAGTCGAGGAAAATATTGCTACTTTCTACATCTATCCAGATAACCAAAATATTGAAAATGAAGATGTTTGGATGAGGGTTTTTGTCCAAAGCCTTTTTGGTGAGGCTAGGAAGTGGTTTAAGGGTCTAGCCTCTGGATCCATTACTGGTATTGAGGCATTAGATGAAGCCTTCTTGATGCATTTGGGTGACAAAAAGGATTTTTCTTACTACATCACCGAATTTGGATCTTTGAAAAGGAAAGAAGGAGAGTCTATATTTGACTTTTCTAAAATATTTAACAAAATGTACATGAAGATCCTTGATGAGATCAAACCCATTGAAACCATGGAAAAAATCACTTATGCTAGTGCATTTGATTCTGAATTTTGCCTCCTTTTGAGAGAAATAAGGTCACCTTCCTTGGTTCTTATGCAAGATGCTGCCTTAGAGGTAGAATCCAACATAGTGGCTTCAGATAAGCTCAGGGGGAATTCTGATAGGATAGGAGAAAAAATAGAGATGAAGATTCAACTTATGATTCCTTTATTATCCATTCTTAAGTAGATGAGCTAACCAAATCAATAAAATCTCTTTCCACTAAAATTGATAAATTAAAATTAGAAGGGAAACAGACATATAGAAATGCTCAAAACAATGATAACAGAGGTAACAACAAGAGACCAAATAATGCTCCCCAAATATTTCCTAGAGATCCTAGAAACAGAGAGAGAGAGATGATCAGAGGGTACAAGCTCCTTTGCAAAATAATTTAGTGGTTGATGAAGAAGAAGAGGAGGTAGAATCTGATCCCGAGATTCACTGCTTAGGTGATACATCCACATCCCCACACTTGACTCAATACCCTTATGAGAAATCTTTAAGGGATATTCAAATTAATGAGTTAAGAAAGGGAGAGAAAGAAAAGGAAAATGCTAGTAGATATAATATGAGATCTAAGAAGAATGAAGAAAAAAATGATGCCCCTAATTAGCCTGCTCAAAAAGAAGATTCTGCCAAGGCTTTGACAGTGAACAGCAAGGAAAAAGACTCTCAAAACACACAAGTTCTGATCAGAAATCCTTTTCCTGAAACTAAAGAGATCCTAAAACCTTCTTCTTCTTTCAATTTTGAAAATGAGATCCAGAAAATAAAGATCCCTGTACCTTTTTTGGAGTTGATAAAAAATGAAGAATTTAAAAAATACCTATCCAAAATGCTATAGTTTGAATCATCTTCAAATGCCACTGATTCAATAAATTTGCAAGATGAAAAACCAGTAGTGATTTTAGGTCCTTTGATAGAAGATAGAGATGACTCATCCCCACCTTTCTATACCTCATTGAATATACATGATAAGGTGCTACACAATTGTCTCATGGATTTAGGGGCATCCCACAATCTTATGCCAAAATCTGTTATGGACAAACTTGGGTTAGAAGTCACAAAGACCTATCATGTCTTATATTATTTTGACTCTAGAAAATTCAAGTGGCTTGGAGTCATTAAGGATATGGTGGTGACCTTATTTCATCTACCCATGAAGAGTATACTTATGGATATCATAGATGTTGATGTTCCCCCCAAGTTTGGCATGCTCTTGTCAAGATCCTGGATACAAATACTTGGGTGAACCTTGCAAATGGATCTCTCTTATGCTACTATTTATGTTTTTGGGGGAGACAATAGAAGACTTTACAGGGAAGATCAATTGGCTTACATCATTAGTGATGAAGCAAATCCCACCAATCACCCAATTTTTTCTTTTGATACAGATCTGGGATCTAGTATTTTGCAGCTCACTGATGCTCCCGAAACCCCTTTAGAAATCAGAAAAAATTCCATCAACTTTTCTGAAGATCCTCTTCTAACCACTTTTGTGTGGAATATGTTCTTTGATGGAGCTTCTTCCAAGGAAGGTGCTGGTGCTGGGGTGATCTTTGTCTCACCAACTCAAGAAACTATATCTTTGTCATATAAACTAGAATTTGAGACTACTAATAATGTGGTAGAGTATGAGGCTCTTGTCTTGGGTTTGAGGGCAACTAAAGACATGGGGATAGAAGAGCTATCGATATTTGGGGATGCTAAATTGATAGTCCATTAGATTAAAAATCTTTATCAAACAAAGAATCTTAGGCTTAGATCTTACATAAATGAAGTGTGGGAATTGGTGGACAGTTTCTTCTCTGCTTTTAATATATCATTCATTCCTAGAGAAGAGAATACCATGGATGATTCTTGTAAATTCTAACCTTGTACAATATCTACTGCAAACTGATATTCAGAAAAACAGAAAAGATACAATGGAAAATACAAACATTACACAGAGATTTTTCACTTGGAAACCCAAACCGGGAAAACCAGCATATATTATATTCATACATTGTGTTACATTGTTTACAATACAATATACATATAGGAGCCAGCGGCATACAAAACCCTAACCCAATGATCTAGATTAATCCAAAACCCTAATTCCTTAACTGGAAATAGAAAACCATCGGCAAAAAGACATGTGCCAAAAAACCACCTAATATCATGTGGTCCCGGAAATATGTCATCCCAGCAGAAATATGTTGTCCCGAAAAAAAACTTTCGAGGGAACTGCCCTCGAACCCCCATGCGGGGAGCTCTGCCCCCCTCTAACCCCCCTACGCACCCGGCGCAGATGCTCAGACACTACTACTCGT
>CBVK0100364070.1:278-13434 GCA_900067695.1 Picea abies | reverse complement strand
CATATATTATATTGATACACATTGTGTTACATTGTTTACAATACAATATACATATAGGAGCCAGCGGCATCCAAAAACCCTAACCCAATGACCTGGATTAGTCCAAAACCCTAATTCCTTAACCAAAAATAGAAAACCATCGGCAAAAACCATGTGCCGAAAACCACCTAATATCATGTGGTCCCGGAAATATGTCGTCCCGGAAATATGTCGGCCCGGTGATAATATGTCGTCTCGAAACCGGCGAAAATATGTCGGCCCAAAAAAATTTTTTTGGGGGTCCGCCCCCCTGCACCCCCCTCTTACCCCCCCGCGCGCCCGGCGCAGCCGCTCAGACACTGCTACTCGTGCAAAGAATATAACACATACCCAACACCCCGAACCAACCCTTAACACATCTAAACTCATCATATTTTAATGCATGCACCTAGGTCGACACTTGTCTTCCTGGAGATACATGCACTACATTTGCATTTGTTCCCCTTTCTCAGGAACTTAGGAAAACACTCATCAATTGTCCACCTTAGCCTTTAGGAAATAATAATAAATTATTATCCCCTTTAGAGGTTAGCCCCCTATCTTAGCCCCTAGGCCCACACACTTAGCCTCCTCCCTTACCCAACCTTATGGAAGCTTAGTCCCCCATCACTCTTTCTTCATGGTCAGTCTGTATTCAATGATGTTTATATTTTATTAATGATCTGCATAATTACATATACAAAATCGAGCTCCTGGCCTTTAACACTTAGGCTCTCCGGCCTAATAAACACATAAGCCCAACAACTTATATACACTTGTCTCACCATCCTATAAACATGATTACAATTCATAATAAAAATGGGGCACTACCAGGGGATATTACAATCCCCTCCCCTTATTTTTGCACTTTCCTCAATGCAACTCTTTACACAGCATCAACAAGATTTCCTAAATCTTCAAAAAGATGCGGGTATTCTTCTCGCACAACATCCTCATGCTCCTGTGTCACATCCCTAGGACCATACCAGGTCCACTGGACCTTTACAAGCCCTATGGCTCGATTTCAGAGTTGTTTTCTCTTCCGGTCCCATATGTGCACCGGATGCACTTGCAAGACACCTTCTTTCTCCACCTGAATCACATTCCAATTGATTACATGATTAGCATCAAGTATATATATTTCTTAAGCAATGAAATATAAAACACATTATGCATCATCATGGATGCGGGTAATGCAATCATATATGCAATGTATATATATGTAAATACAGACAATTCTAATAACATTATAAACTTTATACAACATACACAACATACAATAAATAGAGAATTGTACTTATCTTTTGATTTGAGAAGACCTTCCACATCAACATGGTCTAGACCGAGGTACCAAACCTCATCAGCACTCCAACCAATGGTCTCTCCTTCTCCACATGCTTGTCCCACCCCAGGAGTGTACACCTTCACTGTCACACATTCCATCGGTTGCTACACCTCCCTTTCCTTGGGCTTTAGCAACAAGCCGGATCAGGAAGTCTCAAAGCATCGTGGCTCTTGGAGTTCCAACTACCCTCAAAGGTTTCCAATCAGCATCATCTCATTTGCATCACCCCCATGAAGTTATTATGAGAAAACATAAAAGAATTTATTTAGAAACTCAAACTTAGTTCAAAGGGAATTCATCTTTTCCCCAAAACATGAAATTCTATTTCATAATTCATCTTGGTTGTTGCCATATTATGAATGCAGCCATCCTTGTGATTTTCCAAGAGCACCAAACTTCATACCATTTTCCTGCAAAACTTCATCTTGCATACTGCCAACAATTTGTCAGTATTTATGTACATCATAATATAACATGTACAACACCTTATGCAATGATCTTAGAATTGCCTGCACCTAGCAATTCAATCGCAATTACCAAACAATTTAACTAAATAGAATGACTCATCATTCTATGCATATTCATGTTCATAAATAACAGTAAGTTTATTATTTCATTTTTTCTGAACATAAAATTTTATGTAGTCTCTATTCCTGTGACTACCTGGCTTGCAACTTTCCTATTGCAATGTTTAACAGTTCTTGAAATGTTCTCAACTTCATGAGTTAGCAACATTTCAGCCATTAGTATAATTATTTCCATGCCAAAAACATATATGATGTACTTACAAAATGCATTCAACCAAGTGCATTTAAGAATACAATTCCATCATGTATGAGTGCAACTCTGCCCCTTACTAGAAATGAGTACAACTCTCAATGCATATTTATTCAATGCACCCTTGTATTGAATTACATAATGCTCTTCATCTCAGTCATGTATCTCACCATCCATAAGTTGTAATTCTGGCCAATGTGTCGATGCATTCTCCACACACTTCCTATTGTCTTCCCAATTAATTGGATGCCTTCCTTTTTTACCCAAACACTACACCAAGAATATAATTATGTGGTGTTCATTAGTGTTAGAAAAAAGGTTGTAGTCCAAGTTTTATTTAAAGGTAGGAAGATTTTAGTACCTGTGTGGCTCATAACCTTTCCATATCCATACCTTTCCATACCCAACCAGGTCTCGGTCTCATACATGACTAACTTACTGTCATTCATTCCTATAACAAGTTCTTATCTTTTAATTCTTTGGTTATTACCCCATAACCAAATTAACATGACATTCTCATATGTTAGTGTGTGCATTCAAATCTAAGAATATTTGAATTAATACAGGCCTCCAGCCTCTACCACATCCAGTGGTATGCATTCAATAATATAATCATGTGATTTTATAAAATAACTCTGGATGAGGAAATTCTTACCTAAATTTCCTTTTTTCAATTATGCAAAAAGAGTAATAAAAACTCATACATGCATGACTTCTATTAATAAATTTTATACTACCTAAAAGTCTGATGACAATAGAAGATTTCATGCTTCTTTTATCAAACTTATAACCAACACTTCAGATTTGTGTTGCTTCCCTCCTTATGTAGAAACATCACCAACAACACTTGCAAACATGCAAGCATTCTTTCCTCTGGCTGACCCAACAAGCCATAACATACTTGCTGCCACAGAAATTGTAGCAACTTCTTTCTCCCTATAAAACTTTTTCTTGTTGATCCCAGAAGTATTCAATTCTTCCTGGATTCCTGAATCTTCTTATTCTCTCATTGTAGAAACTGTACATGACTATTTTTTTCTTGAGCACTTTCTAGCCAAATCACTCTTGGTTGCCTTTGCATTTATAGTCCCAAACTAAGCTGATATTAACCTTCAACTTTCATTAATTTCCTGGGTCCAACTAACCCAATCTCGTACTTGGATGAATCAAATTCCACACCAAGATATTTTATAGAATCTGTATTCTTCAACATCCAGATACTCTTAAGGACTGAACTTCTTCAGCTCCTTCCCAATGGAATACTTTAGTTCTTGAGGTTTTCTTGTACTCTCCGCTTCTCTTTTGCTAGATGCACAGAATTAAATGAAAGTCCTTATTTTACCTTACCATCATAGATTCAAGTGATAACTTCAACTTCTTTGGTTGTCACTCATGGCTCCATGGGTATTCATTATTATATAAGGAGTATGTCTCCTGAATTAACCTAGTTATGAATTAACCTAGTTATGGGTATTAGTTATTATATAAGGGTACTCAAACATTATTTCATAATAACATACTATTATAAGTTCACCAGCATGTTATATGCATATCCAAGCATGTACATATGCAAAATTATGCATCCATATTGATGCAGACCCCCCCTGCTCTCCTCGGGGTTGCACGACCTCCCGACCTAGGATATTTCTTCCTTCTGAGTCGAATCAACCCTTCGGGCTCCTTATTGAACCCAAAACAATTATACAATGACCGCCTTTTTTCCTAAGGCACAGGTCCTATGATACCCGTGACCTCTATCTGCGCACTTCTGAAATGTCAAGTTTCAGGTGCTAACTCCTTTTTCATTAGCCCTTTCCTTCTTAAGACTGTGGGCTATGACCTCATAGAAAGATGTGATTGTAGGCATGGGCAAGAGTGGTTTTAGGCCAACCCTCTTTTCACCCCACAATTCACCTCCATATTCCACGTATGCCTTCGGTGATACCATGTTAAAATTGCATCCCGCTCTCACATTGTTAACATTCGAGCAAGTTTTGGCCCTGCAATCTAGCTCGTCCATTGATCTCTCTCTTTCGGTGATGATCTATGATCAATGGCTGCTATCTATCCTCCTTTTCTATCTTTCATGTGCCTTCCCATACCTCCATGATCTGTCAACAGTATCTCTCTTCCAAACCAACGACTACGAGTTTCAACTCTCAACTCTTGCTCCCTCCTCAGTAGCTATCTTCCAAAGTGGAAGATCTGCTGACACCTATAACTACATATGTGCGGCTACGATTTCCTCCACAAATATGTCTTTCAGGAGCTTCAGTTCTCAAACTCTCATTTCTTCTGAAGAGATTTCTCTGAAATGGCAGATCGTCTGCCACATGTCCTTCTAAATCAATGGCTCTGCTCCCGCTTCGGAACTCCAGTCTTTTCAAGCATATCAACGGTCCGTGTTCCTTCCTTCAGATCAATAGCCTTTATATGTTTCAGGATTCGATGCTTCAGAACATTCTGAAACACAACTTCACAGAAACCCTGGAGTATGATTCTCTGGAGTTCACGATCTGGTGACACCTATCCAACCCAGATCAACGGCTTCCAGATTCTTCGGCTATTCAGGATTTGACAATTTCAAACTTTCATCCTTCACATTCTTCCAGAGTGTTTTCACCCAGAGTTCATGATCTGTTGACATGTACCCTCCTGCACGATCAACAATCATAAGTGGCTTCAACACTTTGAGCTTCGATGATTTTGTATCTTCCCTAACCACAAATTTCCGAAGTGGTTCACTCCGGAGTTATGGATCTTTTGCCACCTATCAGCCTTGATGATGTACAGTCCCAAATATCTTTAGGACTTTAGGACTTTGACAAGTCCACTCTTCTACGCACACAAGGGTTAAGTCTCATGTGCTTACCTCCAGATCCAATGGTTGCTAGTCGTTCGTGCTCAGACGCAACGGATGGAATCAGTTCCTCTCCTCTATGGTTCCTTTGTTCTGCTGAATGTTGATCTAACAGTCCAGGCTCCTCCTTAGAGGTGACCTTGGGCATTGACCTCATGAAAACACATGATTGTGGGCACGCTCAAAGGTGGTTTGAACCAAACTACTTTTCGTCTCGCAATTCACCTTGAGCCTACACGCATCCTTTCTCCAAAATTGTGGTTTGGATTGCGGCCCACCCTCGACTTCATAAAGTTCAAGAACCTTCTATCCCCACAATGTGAGGTGACCGTTGATCTCATGATATTGATGATTCTTTTAAACGGATGACCGAGATCTACCTCCAACAGTTCAAATCTCTTTTGACTTAGAATATTTTCTAAGTATTCAAAGGCTTCAACCTTTTCTCCTCTTTCAAGTCTGTCTATCGGGTCTCGTCTTCGCTCATGTAAGCATTATCTATTCTAAGATTTAGGACTTAGAATGAGTCTATCTCCCATGCACTCCTTACATTATCTCTTCTAAGCTTTACAAGTTACTTAGTCTCCTAAGGATCTCGGCCCTTTTGTTTCCTTTCAAAGGAAAACTTTGTGCCCTCCTGGTAACCTTCTTCTCAAAGCACACCTTACTAAACATTTTCTATAGAGTGTTCAATAGTTTTGTGAGTATCTTCCTCTGATACTCTTCTCCCTAAACTCAATAAAGAGTTCTTTATGTGCACACTTGCACTATCTTGATGCCCGTCTGGCAAAGCCCTACAGAGTTCTCAGTGACTCTATCTCTCTCTGAACTCAACACAGAGTTATTCCTATGCACTCTTTGCACTTCTGTTGATGAAGGTTCAATGGTATCTCTCCTAAGCTTCTCTAAGGTTAACTTACCTCTATCAACACACTCCTTGCAGACAATGTGCATTCCTTGCACTCAAAAACTCAAAGAAGAGAAAAAATTGAAACTTGTTCGTTACTTCACCAGTTAACACATTCCTTTGCGGCCCAACACCACTTATGTCATGGTTTAACGATACTGCTACTCCTCCTGAGCTTCTTAACATGGCCAAGGTAACCTCTTGGCACTCAGGAATGTTCTAAGGTTTGAAATTGGTTCCTCTTAACACAATTTCCACCTGAAACTTTGGTTCCAATGACCACTTATCTAGCCCATCCAGGTTCGACGTTAAAACCTTGGCTCTAAACTCAAATTTTTTCTACTTCGACAACAATTCTTTCGAAACTTTTTCTTCAACTTCCACTAACAGGGCCCATCCAGGCTCAATGTTGGAGCCATGCTCTGATACCATTTTGTAACATCCCCGGCCACCAACAGGTCGGGTAATGCCACCTACACAACCTTAACTTAGCCTTTAAATCTCTGATACCATATTGTAACATCCCCGACCACCAACAGGTCAGGCAATGCCACTACTCCTACAATTCTACTTCTTTATTTTGATCTATGACAGCTCCAACCTTAAACTACTGGTCTATGCCACACAGAGATACTTGCGAAAAAACATACACATCCATATAAACATAGAATGACTATTCTACATATATATAACATAATAATGCGGAAATAACAGTAAGCCTAGACATGCAGCATATACAACATATACAGGAAATACTCATCATTTACAACATATGTACCATTACACAACATGTAAATGAACATAAAAGTGGTACTTATCTTTTATTAGAAGACCACCAACTACGTCCAGACCTTCCACGAACCTCCCAGCCATAGACCATGCTACTCATCACGCTCAGTAGTGGGTCACCCCCAAGTTGGGACTAAGCTCCACCTAGGGCAAGGGAATCCTATACTAGAGTGAGGTTACAAGAACACTATACAGTGCAACTAGAAGGATTCTCTCCAGGAGCCTTCTTATGCCCACTACTCATGGTCTCTCATTCCCCACATGCATGTTCCACCCAGGAGTATACACCTTCACAAGAACAGTCAATTGGTTCTTCACCTCCCTCTCTAGGTCTCGACATTAGGCTAGATCAAGAATTCTCAGAGCTCCGTAGCTAGTGCTGGACTCTCTCTGGGAGAAAACCACTTCCCAGCAGACTCTCTCACCTGGGGAGAGTTGCTCATAGGCCTGACAACCTACCTCTTCTACCATGGTCCTGAAAACTCGCTTCTTCAACACACTCCTCGACTCAACTCCATCCAGGTGATGACAACAGTAACAGTTCAATACTCATTCACACAGGAATGACAGAAGGAAGAAAGCCACACTCATTCCAAGAATTGTGTGGCCACAACAACCCATAGTTATGACACCACACAGCTCAGACAAATATAGAATACCTGGGCTTCACAGAAGACATGGCTTAGTCCACGGGTTCTCACTAGTTTCAGGATGCATGACAATAGAAAAAAACACAGGGTCAATTATAGAGGCAAAACGGGTTCAGACTCTGGATGGCCGAATAACCAGTGAACTCACGGGGAGGTTGGAATAATGAATCACGGGTTACTCGTTCCAGGGTCCCTAGTGGATGTCTCCATTCACGGTTAGACAGTGGATGGAGAATTGCCAGACTCCCTCGAACCAACCCCCAACATATCTCAACTCATCATCTTTTAATGCATGTGCCTAGGTCAACACTTGTCTTCCTGGAGCTGCATGCACTACATTTTCACTCGTTCCCCTTTCCCGGGAACTTAGGACAACACTCATCAATTGGCCACCTTAGCCTTTAGGAAATAATAATAAATTATTATCCCCTTTAGAGGTAATCCCCCTGGCTTATCCCCTAGGCCCACACACTTAGCCTCCTCCCTTACCCAACCTTGTGGAAGCTTAGTCCCCCATCACTCTTTCTTCATGGTTGGTCTGCATGCACTGATGTTTATATTTTATTAATGATCTACATAATTACATATACAAAATTAGGCTCCTATCCTTTAACACTTAGTCTCTTCGGCCTAATAAACACATAAACCCACCATCTTATATACACTTGGATTACCAGCCTATAAACATGATTACAATTCATAATAAAACTGGGGCACTACCAGGGGATATTACAACTAGAATTGTTGGACAAGGTTTTATGGTTAAGAATGATTATGTCCTTGAAATATTAAATCTCATGAGAGATAGAACTGCAAAGATTGCGCAGAAGGAAGAACGTCGTGCAAATAGATATCCTTTGTAAAGGATCATAGAATCGTGACCATTCCCTTTTGAATTCGAGAGTGATCACCACCATGGAATCAAGGAGTTATGGATCATTGGATCTGAGCATAGGAGAACGTGAACCATCAATCGAAGTTCTCGAGCTGTAAGTATTGGCCTAAGAAGAGTGGATCTCAATGATAGATCCCATCATGGAACGTGAGTCGTAGATCTCACAATTCATAGATTTATCACTTCGGGAAAAATTGACCCTTGTGTTGCCAGGAGGAGAAATCCCCAAAGCTATGAAGTCCTAGAGTGAATCTACACTGTAGATCACTGGGAGAGTGCGAGCCATTGGATCCTCGAGTGGTTCGGCGATTTGTCACTCCAAGAGAAATTATTTTTGGTTGTGTGGAGTGGAGAATTCCCTAAAGTCCAAAATTCCAGAGTAAATCCTGATCATTGATTGTTTGGTACACGTGTCCATAGATTTCCATGTATTCGGAAATTTGGCTATCCGGACGATTGTGGGTGAAAGTTATTTTGGTGTTAAAATGCCAAAGCTCCAAAGTACCGGAGTTAATCCTAGTCATTGATAAAAGGAGAGTCTTAGTCATATATTTCTTCCCTTTTCCATTTCGATGTTCAGAAGCTCGAGAGTATGGTGGTCATTTGGAGCAAGAAGACCCAAAGCCCAAAGCCCCGAAGTGTCAAAGCCACGAATTGCAAAGCTGCAGCTAGGAGATCACGCAGGTAGTCAGATCTAGAGAAGATAATGTGGATCGTCCATTTGATGGATGATGCGTCATAGGCCACATGGCAGGGGTGCCATGTGGGGACACATGTCACCCAGATTCAATACCTTGTGGACCCCAACTTGTTCATTTTTTAGTGACACATGGTGCACATGCCATGGGTCCATGTCACCATAGGTGACATCAGCATGTCATGTCATCTCTGGGGGTGTCCAACATCTCTACCAGTGAAAGTTTCAAAGACTAGATTCGCGAATTCATGCAAATTGTCGATCGAATATCCATTAAATACTTTTCTCAACCATTAGATCAAGAAATGGAAGGATGGCGTAAGCACTTCGAAAGATATCACTCTAGGGAATTGGAACAACTCGGGAGTTGTAATATCCCAGAGTCTCAGAGCATCAAAGTCTTGAAATGAATAAGGATCATCTAATCCAATGCTTGATTAAGTCATGGTCATTGGATAAACAATGGAAGAATAGGGTACGTACTTCGTTGGGTGTCACTTCGGGGGAGTTGAAGGATGCGGGAGCTGAAATGTCCCAGAGTCCCAGAGCACTGAATTCTCGAATTGATAAAGGACACCCATATCAACATCTAAATAAGTTGGGACCATTGATATCGTTGAATCCTCTAGATGGGTGGGACCATCCAGTTGACGGAAGATCAAATCTTGACTATTTGATCTTCTAAGTAGATTTATTGGAAGGGATTTGGTGAAGTTTAACTCTAGGAGAAATCAGAGATTGAAAAGGGAGAATAGTCGAAGGCTGAAGTCCAGAGGACTTGGTCCCAGCGTCGGTCTCTTGAAAAGGTAAAGGGGGTCAATTAGAGGTGCTAAAGAGAGAATAAGCATGTATTTTTTAGCCATGGTCACATGGAAAGTTGTTTGAAGGAAGTGCCTATGCAAAATTCAAATTTTGTATCAATTAAATGAGTTGTGGAATATTTTGACAAGATCCTTTTGCAAAACAAAAGAAAATGGGTTGAAAGTGATTTTTTGGGAAGCCATAACTTTCAGTTCATATATCAAATTGATATTTGGAAGGATTAGAGATTTAATTGGATCAATTCCAATCGTTAGAAGTTGGTTGAGGGAACAGAGAACTACATGGAAAGTAATGAAAAGTGGATGAAGAACTCAAGAATAGTGGAACAAAAGTATTAGCCAACAACTACAAGATCTGAATGAATTGCAAATACAAAAGCAGGAATCCTCACATAATACATGAAGATAGCAGATGAATAATTTCATTAATGGGAATAGAAAGGAAAATTATGACTGCCTATCCTGGAAGGAAGAGTTGTGTAGACAGTTACAAGTTTGATGTGGAAGAAAACAAGAGCTTAAGAGGTTATATGTGAATAATCTCTATGTGCCAAGCATAGGAGTTCCAGGGAACGATTTGTTAGATATGACTTAGATACTTATCTAAAATCACTCAGTGAAATAAATTCACTTATGATATCAAAGTTCACGGTGGAAGCAGGATGCCAATGTAGAGAAATTGGACCTAGAAAAATGAATGTTCTTTCACTTTAAAAGTGTCACTGAATGAAAATATACTTCCATTGGGAATGGTATTAAGTGTGAAAGGTATGGTTTCACAGGGAAATGTTAATGAAGTAACCTAATGGACAACTAGGAGTAGAAGTATTTGATTCAAGAATGTTGTGGTAGTAAAGTGATGGAATGTTCTAAGCTACTTCATTCCAAGGTTATGGAATGTTTCATAAAGGTAAATTTTGGATATGACTACCTAGGAGAGGTTGTTGAAAATAAAACACATTGGTTGGATTGTAGAATGGTCAAGTGGAACTTGGCTAGAAAGTATTAAGACCAGGGAAAAATAATGCAAATGAGCAGAATGGGAGCACACAAGGAAGCAAGGATATGAAGGAATTCAAGGAAAACCAACTACAAAATAAATAAGTGAATTGAAACATAAATCCACTAGAGTGCATGAGGCATATAATGAAGTTAAAATGCATATGCATTAGTAGGCATGTTGACAGTGAATGCTTGGTGCATATGGATGTGTAATTGTGGATATGCACATGCTTGTGTAAGTTTTAAACCTGCGAAGTAAAGCAATGCATATAGATTCTTAAGCAATACAGAAATTAATCAATGGCTCATACACAGAGTACACAGAGATTTTTACAAGAAACCCTCAACCGTGAAAACCTTTCTTATTTTCATTATATTGAATTTCACCATTCACCATACAATATATACAATGTTTTTAGGTATTTCGTAGATACCAAAACCCTAATCCCTTAATCCAGGATTAATTTACAAATCAACTAAAAATAGCAAAATCCGCTAAAAATAGCAAAAACCGCCCAAAAAAAAAATTTCGGCCCGTTGCCCCGAACCCCATCGGCCCTAGGCTACCGTCCGGTGTTGAATGATACGTGTAACAAGGGGGGGGGGCATACCTGCCCCCCCCTGGGACCCCCCTAGGAAAGCGCCCGACGCACATGGCAGAGAAATCTAGGTGAAGGGATCGTCAGACGCAGTTGTCGTATCTGACGCACCCACACACACACACATGCAAAGAATATAACACATATCCAACAGCTTGGATATGCATATAACATGCTTGTAAACTTAGAATAGTCTGTTATTATGAAATAATGATGTTATGGAAATTGATTATGACTAATTTTGGATTATGTATTCATGAAAAATGATATAGCATGGTTAAAGATGTGGATGTTGTTGTTTCTTATTATTTCCATCTATGTGAAGACCCATGAGGGTGGTAGGAACGGTGATCAAAATGATGAAGGAGGAAGTATGTGAGATTCTACAAATACCAGTTGATCAGGTAGCATCAAGTAGGTTGATAACAACTATCCAGGTATGCATTTGTTTCTTCTATGTTGAAGGGAATTGAGGTAATAAATTCCCTCAATTAAGTTTTCAAGATTTAAATCGATGTGTAATGGCCAAATATTTAGAGTATGTAGATCGTATTGATGCTAGAATGCATTTAGATAAAATTTTAATTGCATATTGTGTTATGATTGGTTATGGGATCATAACCAGATCAAGTCAGGAGACATACTCTTGATATAAAAATAAATATCCATAGAGTTAGTCATGTGTGAGACCATGAGATGGTTGGATATGGAAGGGCTATAGTGTTGTGTGAGTGCTCAATGGTATATACTATAAAGTTGATGTTTGGATTGAAACCTCTTTGTCAACACTGAAGAGATCTTAAGAATTATATTATTGGTGTTGTTTTTCGGTTGAAAATGAAGGAATCCAAATAGTCAGGCAAGCAGTAGGAAGTTTGTGGATGATTTGTTGAGTCGTTGGCCAGACCTTCCAACTCACCTTGGTGAATTCATGACATAGTTATGTGGGGATTATGTAGTCAATGCAGGGATGCATTGTGTAGTTGTGGCCATGGGTATTGGCACATAATTTTTTATTTTATTTAGTAATTAATTGTTGCATTATTAAAAGAATGTGGTTCTGAAAATATATAATGATGGATAGTTGCATTAGATTTAATATGAATACTAGTTGAAGGTGATTAGATTGTTTTTTGTTACAATTCTAAGATCACTTTTTGGAACTTTTAAAAATGTTACAAGTGGTACTACATGAATTATTGAATGCATTTTGGTGAATGCATGTATATATTATATAAAATATAAATGATTATGATAACAGTTGAAATGATGTGAGTATTGCTAACTCATGAAGTTGAAAACATTTCAGGAGTTGTTAGATGATGCAAAAAGGAGGTTGTTGTTACACATTATTTTCATCATCCCTATGACCGTTAATGATGTAAACCTATATGTTGCCTTCAAAGGAGTCAGTAGCCTGAATTCCTAAAGAAAAAAGGGAGAAGAACTTTTCATGAGAGAAGAAGTTGTTTTTTCCTCTATAAAAACCCTATTTTGGAGGATTTCTGTAGGCTGCTATATATGCAGGGTGCGGAAATACCTGATTTCCGCACCTTGATCTATAGCTAGGGTGTGGAGTTTCCGCAGGCTGCATTACAGCTAGGGTGCAACGGCCTTCATACATGGGAAAAACAAGAATTTTCTCGATGCTTCTAAAAGGACAAGCTTCTATGGTGAGGTGGCCTCCGAATGGTTTGGATCTTAATCACTTTCATGATTTAGTGGGATCATCCTAACCTCCTTACCTTATCCTCTTCAACTTATAAAAGGAGAGGAGCTCTCATGGAGAAAGTTAG
>CBVK0100364069.1:0-13435 GCA_900067695.1 Picea abies | reverse complement strand
GCATTGGGGTCATCTTAGCATGGAGGGTCAATTTATCTGCGTTCTGGTGGGTTCAACTCTACGTTATTTATTTTTCTCCATAGAATTTCTTTGTGGTTTGGCTAAATGCATGCGTTTTTCTAGACAAACTGGCTCTGCGTTTTTGGTTACCTAGTGGGCGTTTATTTCTCGTGGGTTTTCACCCAGTTTCGTTGGGCGTTTATATGTACATCGGCCAGTTTCTTCTTCCAGTAGGTTTTCCTCTTACTATGGGCATTCCTCTTCTTTTCCTTCCTTTAGAGGTGGCTTTTCATCCTTACCTTCTGTCGTGGGCGATCCACTTTCTACCTGGGGCGTCATTCTCATTTCCGGCGTGTATATTGCATGGTTGCGTCTTCTACCCATTGGGTTATTCCTCAATTCTGGGCAGCCCCTTCTACACTTTCATTCCAATCTCTACTGTGCGTATTTAACTTATGTAGAGCCTTCAAAAACTTCTTCCCTTCACTGAAAACAAAAGGTCGGCCTCACCTTTACTTTTCCACAATAAAACTCATGACAGAACCTTCGCCTTATTTACGTTGCTGACAATTCCAAGTCAAATGAGTAGAATGAGCAGTAAATCTATTTATAACCTATTGGGTTTTAGGGAAAAGTTCGAAAAGGAATCGGTAGATAAGAAAATTCGCATTCCTTGTCATCTCCTTAGTTTCTAGCTACTTTTTCGGCAATTAATTGTATTAGTTCTACATGCTGGGTTGGGCATTTATAACATAATCGATGATATGTCTCGAATTGTAACTAAAATTACTGCATAATTTTTTTTACGTGTTTAGAGATGAAGATACACAATAGAACTATAATTTGTTGTAATATTTGACAACTTTTGGTAATTAGGGTTCATCATTTAACATGCGGCTATAATTAGCTGTTCTATTTGAAATTATGGAAAATTATCGCTTCAGAAGAATTTAAAATGTCCCTTCAGCTGGCTTTCCCAGCGAGTCACCCTCGACGAAAGGCGTTACCATTCCTGTTGGGGCTGATGCACAACTTTTCTTTTCTCCACCGTTGTCAGTCTCACACTTAGGTGCGAGCCCTTCTGCACCGTCTGTTTCCTTCCTTCACAGTTCTTTTTTTCGAATTAAACCTTGATCAGAGAACGCTATAGTGGGTTGCATAGGGGGACGCATGTCTGCGTTTCACCATTTTTCACTTGATCGATGGGCAGTAAACACTCAACCTTGCCGGAGTTTTCATAAGACTACGACAGTGTCTTGATTTGTGTGTCCTTGGAATATTAAATAGGCGCAGCTGTCATAGCCCGGCTGCTCTTTTCATACTTTATATTTTATTTCCTGAGCGCCTCATTAAGGCCACCTGAGTTCATTTTGGGGATGGGCGTATTACTCGGAGAGAACCCTCCTTAAGCTTAAGTTGATTGATATTCAATTAATCGATATATAGCTGCAATTATTGCTCGTTCATCATTTGACTGCACTGCCTCTTTACTGTAAGTTTAATTATCCTCCATTAACTGCAACGAGGGAAACAATCCACCTTTTAGATCCAGCGATGCATTCTCATCTATTTTCGTCACTGTCCTTTAGAAAATCCCCCTTAATCTAAATCAAGCCATCTTCCCTTATCCAGTTATTATTCTAAAATAGCATCCGCGTTATTGTTAGTTTTCCTACAGCCATCTACCCCTTCTTAATGCGAGCCTTCTACTTTTCCAACCTTTGTTCACCGCCGCAATCATTTTAGTTGCTAATCTTAAAACCTAGTAACCTACCTGATTTAATTGAAGCAATATAAATTACTGTGATATTCCCCAACCAGCATTTACCTTCTTCGGTGGTGCTGAAATGTAATTGAATTACAATAAAAAGGTTCCTTAAATTCGATGTGATGTACACCAGGACCTTATTATGATTTTAACTCGTTATGTTCTGCATCCTTGTTTGTATTTTTATTGCAATATTGTCCTACAATGATCTTTCACCTTGTATTGGTTGAACGTGTAGTAGTAATGTTCTTGCCGAATGAAAACTGCTATGTTAGCATTCGAGTGTATGATTAGGGTTATTCTCTTTACAATATTATGGGGTCGTAAAATAATGATATGTTTGACTTTTGTAAAGATTGATTAATCGCTTAATGGAAACAAGGAAGGTAAGGTCCGTGAAACCATGAACAACAATTTATTATGAATTAGCTAATGTAATCTCCTTTTGTTAATGGAATGATTGCAATGAAAAGGTAACGGTCCGATTAGGTTATGAAATGTAAAGGGAATGAAATCGTTTAATTGTTATTTAATTTGCTATGTAATGGGTATCTGAAACAGTTTAACATAAAATAGTATTATTGTCATGACCATTTTTAACTATAAGGATTATTGTTATGTTGATATGACGTGGAATTGAGTATTTAATATTGTTAAATTGCAATGTTTATATGCGTAAATGGAAACATTAATGTGGTTACATTGAATGCCAAGGAGGAAGATTAACTACAATATTAACAACTTAATACAAAGGTAATTCTTGTTTAATAGAAATAATAATATGTTGTTAAGTTGCATTGTGATGATAATGGTGGAATCGCCACGTTATTATTGTTCAATGGAATGTTAGGATGATGTTAAAATTGCAAGACTATTCTTCGTCTAAATTGAAGTGTTCATGTTAATGAATGGTGTTGCAATGATATTATTGGTTAGGTTATCGGAAAGTATGGTAATAATGGTGTAGTGTGCACCATTGGTACTTGGTTGCATTGCAGGGATAATGTTGTAAATTACAGTGCTAAANNNNCTTAGTTGTCATGGTAACACTAGTTAAATTGCAAGATTAATAATTGTTTAATTGGCAATGTTAGTAATGAGGCCAATCACAAGGTTAGAAATGGTTTACTTGAAATGTTCATGATGGAGTTAAATTTTCCAGGATAATCTTCGTTTAAATTGAAGTGTTGATGACAATGTCTATTTTGCAATGCTATTGTTGTTAGGTTATTAGATTGTCTGGTAGTAAACGAGGGAAGGGAAAGTTAATAAGGAGAGTGTAATGTCGGGGGTTTACCATTATGGTATGATATCATTACACACTTATGGCAATAACAGAAAAATGCAATGCGCTTGTGCTTATTGCTTGACCCAGAACTAGTGCCTATTGACCTTATAACCATGTATGGGGGTGGAAATTTATTGGTTGTACCTTAGAATAAAGTCTTGTTGGTTAATGATAAGTAATGGAATAATTGGTATTGATTGAGGTCTTCGGGTCTCCTTAGTGGTTGGTCAAATTGAGTCCTCCTAACTTGCGTAGAGGTCATGGTTGTCCCTGATTGGGTAGTACCGGGTGGTAGTGTATTGCGTAGTATGTTCGTGTCGGGCGAGATGTAGACTCCTCTTGTATCTTAGTATTTTTGTCTATGTGTAATCCGGTGGGAGGAATCCAGTGCCGTATCAAGAGTCTCAGGCTGTTTAAAGGCACAGTTCTTTAAAGGCACAGTTCCACTCTTGCGACACACTCTGAGTCGTATCAGTAGTCGCGGGTTGTTTAAAGGCACAGTTCCACTATTGCGACTCTACTGTTGGATTCTTTCATTCTGTGACATTACTGTGCCTAACCCCTGGTGTCTGTTTTTGCTTACAGCCGCTAGTTTCTCGCCTCGTGTCCAGGGGCGTTTGTTTCTTGTTTTCACTATGATTTGACGAGTCGTCTTGATTGTGTTTGTCTTACTTGCAGCCTGTTGGTTCGAGTGTTGACGTAGAGTCGAGGGGGTTGTTTCTTCTACATGCGCGCACACACTTTAACAAACAAAAAAAAATTGCACCGGTTAACAGAGTAGTTGTCCTTAACTAGGAGGGTCGTTACACCCTAAATCCAATAATTTATCTGATGCCAAATGTACATTTTAAACCTTTATAGTATATAAATTCACACACTTATAAATAAGAAATAAATATCATTCACATAATACTCAAAAATTTACCTTGGCAACCCTTAACTGGGAAAACTAACATAATGTTTAGAGCCACAACTCTAACTCTCATTTTATTAACTTCATTTACAATACAATATATGTAATTTTGCATCATCCAAAACCTTAATCCATTGAATTGTATTAGATTACAACCTTTATTCCTTTACAGGAATTAGAAAACAATGTGCCAAAACTGCCCAAAATAAACCAAAAAGTCCCCCAATTTGTTTTGGGGGGAGGCTCTGCCCCCTTTATGACTTCCCCACTACACCTGACATAATGTACAACATGTGTTTCTAATCGTGCAAAGAATATAAAAAATACCCAACATATCCATGGTAACCCTTATCAAAACCATATATGAATCCAAAAACAACAATTTTAAATGTAAATTATAAAAATGAAATATACATGTAAATTCCCCGCCACCTTAGATCAAAACACAAATATATTTATACAAAATAAAAAAATAAAGTGTTTTCAACAAATGCCATTTTATCTTTGAAACCACATTTTCTCCATCATTGGGAAGAATCAATGCAACAATTTTCCATTTTACTACCAAGAACACATGGATTTTATGAAAAAATCCCATGGGAAGAGATATGTTGATGATGTGAACACAAATTGGATAATGAAACTTTGGAGAATGGATTAAATGGTCACAAAAGAGATGATGTTCAAATTATTTTAAAATATTGACTAAGAACTTCATACAAAGAGAGAATTTATTATGTTTATCTTCTAACTATTAATATAATTGCAACACAATGTTTTAATTCCATTTCCATAAAATACTTGGAAATGCCCATGACATACTTGGAAAACACATAAACGATCATGATTTTAGAATTCCAGGAAATAGTTCACATAAATCTATATCACTAAGGATACTAAAGGTTGTTGAAATATCATCATTTAAATACTAAAGGTTGTTTAAATATCATCATTTAATATTTATGATGTAGTCCTTTACCTAAATCACAAGGTTTTTCTAGACCTACTTTGTTTCTAGATACATAAATTTCATTTTTTATTTGTCAAAGATAACAATATTTCTATTGGATAGTTGGTTCTCATTTATGTTGTTGGATAATTGTTTTTCATTTATTCCAACATACATAATTGGTTTTCATTTATGTCAACATATGTGATGGGTGCATTTGAAGAAGTCTACAATAAGCCTCAGAGGTCTGGTCATGAAGCCCAAATTTGTTTGAGGAATAGGGACATGAAGGATAGTGTAAATGCATGTAAAATCCTCATAGATGGATATTCCTCATCGTGCCATTTTAAAACACTCTGTGGAAGATAGGGTTTTTGACTAGTCCTGAAACTAGTCTGAAATAGGTGTTCCTGGTAAAACAATCATAACTTATTCATAGAGGATCAAAATTATGTGATATTAATTACAGTGGAAACATGACAATATGTGGTATGTTGTGTGTAAGTTTCATAATCATGTATCAAATATTGAGTGTGTGGCATGTTGCACAAGTTCACTTTCCAGAATAGGATATAATTCAGTAAGGTCTGCCATTTTTGCTATAATTTTTGTTCTGAGAAGTTTTAGACCCGGAAATTTTGTAGAGATGGAAAAATGATCTCAGAGTATCCGTGGTTAAAATTTTCGACCTTTATGCATTACAAGTACGGATTTATGCTTGTTTAAAATTAGGGTTTGTGACTAATCCAAAACTAGTCCCACGAGACTAAAATAAAGTTTGATGAAGATGATATTGTTTGGTTGTTGAAGTTAAGGAAGAGCTACATGTAATTTTGTGTATTAGGTATGCTACAAGATCATAGGTATTCTTTACATGTGTTATTGAGGGTTATGTTTATGGTACATGTTTGAGGCATGCCTTCATGATGACGATACATGATATGATACACCTTTGTGATGATATGATACATTGTTACAAGTATATCTTGGGTATCTTGGTATTTGGTTTGGTATATGTCATGGTGATGTTATCACATGATTGAGGCATATTTTTGAGATATTGTCACATCTTGGATACATGATACATGGTTTATGTATATGGTATGGTACAAGTTGATGTACATGGCATGGTATAGGTTGATGTACATGGTTGATGGATGATGTACATGGTTGATGTACACGGTTTGGTGATGGTTTTGGTATCCATGTGAATGGATATGGTTATAGATGGTTGTTAATGGTATATCAGTGACAAAGATAGTGACATATACAATGAAAGTGATAGTGACAGTGACAGGTTTACCATCAGGCATAGGTTGATGTGACAAAGTGACGATAATTCGTTGATGTGATAGAGTAATAATGATTGGTCGATGTGACAATGGTAGTCACAAGTTGATGTGAAAATGAAAGTGACAGGTTGGTTGATGACAGTGGAAGTTACAGGTTGATCAGTGGTAGTGACAGGTTGAGTCTACACTTATATTTCAGGGAGACAAGACAAGGCAAGGAAAATGGGTTGTAGCCTCCTTTCAGTTGGTGCATATAAATAAGGAGGTTGTAGCCTCCTTCTAGTTGGTGATGGAGGGAGTTGTATCTTCCTTCAGGTTGGTTCTTGTAAATCAAGGGGCCATAGTATCCTTCTAGTTGGTGCTGAAGAACACATGGAGTTGTAGCTTCCTTCATGTTGGTTCCTGTAAATCAGGGGGTTGGTTCCTCCTTCCAGTTGTTGTTGGAGAATTTGTAAGTTGGTGCTTCCTATGAATTTTTTCTAGATATATATAAGAAAGCATTATGTGGTTTTCTCCTTTTTTATTTTCCACGTAAATTATGGTGTACTATGTATCTAATGTGATATTGTTGAATGGTACTGCTTATTTTTATATGCTCATGATATATTGAATGCAATCATAAATGATATATTGCTGATATGCTCATGATATATTGAATGCAATCATAAATGATATATTGCTGATAAATTTGAAGATTATATATTGTGATTGAAAGTGGTAAAAAGTGTCCATATTGATCCACCCCCACTCTTAGTATTCCAACAATTGGTATCAAAGAAGGTCCTTCAAGAAACAATATAACCACTAGAAGGTAGATCATGGAGAGAAACAATGCATATAAGAATGGAATACCACCTGATGGTCAGAATGGTCATAAGTGTGAGATGTGAAATATTAGAATGAAAACATTTTTACAGGCACATGGGTTTGATGTTTGGAAATAAGTTGTTATAGGATACAACGCTTCAAAGAAACCCCTGAAGAATACAACAAAGAAAGAATAACAAGAAACAAAAAATTAGCAATGGATTTCATCTTGGAAGGATTATATGTTTCAATAAAAGACAAAGTGGGAAAATTTTCATCATCCAAAGAACTATGGGATAAGCTACATAATCTCTCTTCCAAGGGATCTCATAATGTCACAGAGCCATAGCATATTAAAAAGGATACATGGACTAAACAAGAATAAAGATACTTGTCATGTCAAACAAATCAAGAAGAATAAGATTGTGAAGAAGGCATAGTAAATCTTGAAGCAGAACTAATCAACACTTTAGAGGATCTAACAAAAGAAATAAGGAATAATAGGTCACTCAAGGAAGAATTGATCGAGCTAAGTAAGGGGTCTCAAAATCTCAACTCTGAAGAAGTTCAACGGATGATTACAAATCTAAAATTCCAAATAGAAGAAGCCAGAAGGATTGAAGAAGCATGCAAAATCCAGTCAAAAGAAACACAGTTTTTGGGAGCCGAAATAGTAGCACAAAGGAAGAAAATAATATAGAATATATTTTGAATAGCCATCTCATGGAAAGATATGAGGACTTAAATAATCTTGAAGTAGAATTTATTCAACAAGAGAGAAGACTTGAAGAAGAAATTGTATCCTTGAAGACCCAACTTGAAGAAGCAAAGAGAAAGGAAGAAGTCATGAAGATTGATATGATGAATAAATAAGAGGATTGTGATAATATTGAAGAATAAGTTGTCACATTAAGAGTTAAAGTTTTCAAGATCAACAAGAAAACTGAAGAGAGATAAATCTCCACATCATCATAAAATAAAGTTGAAAGGAAAATTTGCAGGCTACTAAAAAGGAAGAATGAAGAGAAGGATAAGAGTAATGAAAAAGTCAACAAAGACTTTATCAATAAGGAATAATGCAAGCCCTAAAAGGAGAACACTCCATAAATGAAGGAGAACACTCCATAAATGAAGAAGACTCGAAAAAAGGATGAAAAAGGAGACAGATATCAGAGACCCTCCACTTTAAGGTATCAAAGAAGTTTCCATCGTTATGAAGGAAACAATAGAAGAGAAGATCGTGATCATCCACTACATGATTTCAAAAGGACCACAACAAAAAGAAGATCATTCACTCCCAAGTATGAAATTTTATTTATGGCCATTGTTTTATTTATACTAACTTTGGACATAAAGCTGCATATTTCATAGCTTATGGAAGAAACGGTCAAGAAAAATATGCATATGTGACTCCATACAATATTCAATGTTACAAATTCCATAACTATGGACACATCGCTCGTGACTGTAGAAGCATGATGGGAACTTGTAAGAAAGAGAACATTGATATCAAATATAAAAAAAAATTGAAAGGAAAACAAGAGCATGTAAAGGAAGAATAATGAATGAAGAACACCTAGAATTCATACTCTCAGGATTTGTAGTAGTACAATATCAGAACAACTCTACAGGAAAAAAGGAAGATGTCACATATAGAAAGGTTTAGAGAGGAAATGAAAAACAAGAAGAATAGGTGAATGGAAACTAGGTCCCAAATATCATACTCACAAGATTTGCAACAATGCAAGATCATGATGAATCCACAAGCAAAGAGAAATATGTCAAAATACAATAAGAGTATGAAGATGAAAAGGATGTTAGAACTCAGGAAGAGAATAAAAAGAAAGATGTCATAATGCAAGTCAGAACTTAGGAAGATGATGAATCCATAGATGAAGGGGAATGTTGCTCCACGTCAGAGAGGGTATTTTTTTAAGCCATTTGATTAGAGACTCCCAGTAATATGAATGTTGAAGAGGGGGAGTCTAGGAAACAACTCTACATATCAGAGAACTATCTTTCAATAAGTATGAAATGTTTACAGATTTTGGGAAAGTAGTTTCAGAATGGTTTGATGACAGAAGTGCAAAATTTATTGTGATGGTTTGTTTGAGGAGAAACTTTTGGAACACATTCACATGCAGGTAGCAACTGACATTTATAAAGCATATCATTGGCATACTTCTCAGGTAGAGGTTCAAGATTGTATATAGGATTACACATATGTATTTAGGAAGGGATATATTTAGCATAGATTGTTTCATTCTGAATAGATAGATTGAGAAACAAAGAATATGTTGTGATCCGTTGCAGTAGATGGGTAAACATTGTATGTAGTTGAGTAGCAGAATCATGGAGAATTTTATGAAATATGGACAACAAAGAATTCATGAGACACTTGGAAAGTATAAAAGACATGAATCAGATAATATTCATAGAAGTGGATGGAAACATATTGATAGGTGGAATCTGTTAGTTACATGAAGGGAAGTAGTGAAATGCACAACAAAACAGAGGAAGAGAAATTGTCAACAGAAGTCGTATCGTCAAAGGAAAATTGTTGAAAAGTATGGTCATTTATGTGAACTTGACAAGCCATGAAGAAAATTGTTGAAAAGTATGGTCATTTATGTGAACTTGACAAGCCATGAATATTTGAAGTCAAGTAATGTTTTAATGCTTTTTATATGTGTCAGTGAATTACAAGAGGAAGCACCAATGGAAAAGAAGCACCGAAAGAGAGGAAATGAAGCAAGTACAGGAAATCCCCACATTGATCTACACGACATATTGAAGAGAAGTCAAGGGAAGTTAAATTTTCACAGAGAGAGACCATATTAGTAGCATGAATATAAGGGGAGACATATCGATAGGGGGAGTTACCCTTTTTTCTATGATGTCAAAGAGGAAGAAATAAAAAGATTAGAAGAGAAATATTAGAAGCATGAAAATAAGAGGAGCATCCCCAAAGGGAGATACCCTTTTCCATTGATGTCAAAGAGGGAGAGAAACATGAAGAGAGAAAGATAATGGGAATTGATCATAAGTGGAGCATGAGTGTTTCCATCAATGCCAAAGGAGTATATTGTTGGATAGTTGGTTGTCATTTATGTTGTTGCATGATTTTTTGTCATTGATGTCAACAGATAGAAGTGGTTGTCATTGATGTCAACATATGTGATGGGTTAATTTGAAGAAGTCTACAAGAATCCCCAGAGGTATGGTCATGAAGCTCGAAGTTTTTTTAGGAATAAGGACAATGTAAATGCATGTAACACCCTCATATATGGATAGTCATTTTCGTTTCATTTCCAATGGTATTTGGTACATCATGTGGATCCTCACGGTTGAGAAGATATTCCCTCTTGAAGATGGAAGACCTGAAGTATGGCTAAGAATCCCTAAATAGTTGTAACAATAAGTGACAAGTCGACCCCAAATTAATTAAAATATTAAACATTGTTGCAAATAAGAAGTTACAAGTTATCCCCATTGCAATAAATATTAAGGATGTTGTTGGTAAAGTCGGCCTCAATGGAATAATCATTAAAAAATAAATTGAATTTTATTTGGGTCAAGTCGTCCCTAAAAAGAGGGTGACATATCTAGTATAAATAAGGAACCCAAGAGATCATTTGTTATATTAACTCATTTCATTTTTATCTGAGGTAACCAAGGAGATCCAAGGAAAATTGTAGAAGGAATATGAAGTGGATAAGGGAGAAATTCCAAGGGAGGATGAAGTCTTGTGATGATGCATTATAAGGTATGTTATTTAAAGGTCATCTTACCATTTTCACTATAACTTTTTTTCCTAGAATGATTCATATAGTTAAAAGTGGAGGTTGTTGATAAAACATATCAAGGTACCTATGGTAAAAAATTTAGATTTTGGCTTGTTGTACTTTTGGAGATACACTTTTTGGAAGATAGGGTTTTTTACTAGTCCTGAAACTAGTCTCAAACACGTGTTATGGGTAAAATAGTCAAAATTTATTCATACAAGATCCAAATTACGTGTATCTTTTGGTATCTTAAATAGTCATAAAGATACATTTTGTGGTATCTTTTGTACAAGTGTCAGAATCATATATCAAATATTACGCGTGTGGCATGTTGTAAAAGTTTAGTCTCCAAAATAAGATAGAATTCAGCAAGGTCTACCTTTTTCACTATAACTTCTTTTATGAGAAGTTTCAGACCCTACAAATTTTAGGAGATGGAATAAATATCTCAGTGTATTTGTGGTTAAAATTTCAGACCTTTATTCATTACAAGAACAAATTTGTGTTTTTTGAAAATTAGGGTTTGTGACTAATCCAAAACTAGTCATGTGAGACTGAGGTAAAGTTTGATGAAGATGATATTCTCTTGTTACTGAAGTTGAAGAAGAGATAAATGTTTGTAATTTTGTGTATCAGGTACGCTACACGATCATTGGTATGATTTACATGTGTTATTGATGGTTATGTTTATGGTACATTCTTGAGGCATGCCTTGATGATGATGGTACATGATGTGGTACAACTTTGTGATGATATGATACATTGTTAGAAGTATATCATGGCTATATTGGTATCTGGTTTGGTATATGTCATGGTGATGTTATTACATGCTTGAGGCATATTGTTGAGATATTGGTACATCTTGGATACATGGTACATGGTTTATGTATATGGTATGGTACAAGTTGTTGTACATGGTATGGTATAGGTTGATATGCATGGTTGATATACATGGTATGGTACAAGTGGATGTACATGGTATGGTATAGGTTGTGGTACATGGTTGATGGTTGATGTACATGGTTTGGTTATGGTTTTGGTATCCATGTGAGTGGATATGGCTATATATGGTTTTTGATGGTGTATCCATGACATAGATAGTGATATAGACAATGACGGTGATAGTGATAGTGACAGGTTGGATGATTGGTTGATCATCATGCACAAGTGGATGTGACGGAGTGACAATGATTGGTTGTTGTGATAGAGTGACAATGATTGGTTGATGTGATAGTGGTAGTCATAGGTTGAAAGTGATAGGTTGGTTGATGAAAGTGGAAGTTATAGGTTGATCAGTGGTAGTGATAGGTTGAGTCTACACTTATATTTTAGGGAGGCGAGATGAGGCAAGGAAAGGGGGTTGTAGCCTCCTTCTAGTTGGTGTCAGATAATTCAGGGAGTTGTAGCTTCCTTCAGGCTGGTTTTTGTAAATCAAAGGATTTTAGCCTCCTTTTGGTTGGTGCCAGAGAATTTAGGGATTTGTAGCTTCCTTTAGGTTGGTGTATGTAAATTAGGGGGTCGTAGTCTCCTTCTGGTTGGTGTCGAAGAACACAAGGAGTTGTATATTCTTTTAGGTTGGTGCATGTAAATCAGAAGGTTGGTGCCTCCTTCCAGTTGGTGCTGGAGAATTTGGAAGTTTGTGCTTCCTATAAATGTGTTGATATATATAAGAAAGCATTCAGTGGTTTCCTTTGGTTTGGGTTTCCACGTAAATTATGGTGTAATGTGTATCTGATGTGATATTGTTGAATGGTACTTCTTATTGTTATATGCTCATGATATATTGAATGCAATCATAAATGATATACCACCGATAAACTTGAATATTATATATTGTGATTGAAAGTGGTAAAAAATGCTCATACTAATTCACCCAACCCCCCCGCTCAATATTCCAACAATTTCTTCACAACTTTGTTGAGATTAATCACTAGCAAGGATAGTTATTTAGCACTAAAGAGGGGAAATCATCTATAAAGGAGAAAGATAAAGAGAGAAAAAAAAACTCTTAGATATATTTAGTTTACTTATCTCAAACCTTATGTTTAAATATATATTAAAGGGTTTATTCAATATGATAAATAAATGTGTTTCATAAATATTTTTATTTTTATATATTCTAAGTATTTATAAAATTAAAAATATATATATTTTTATCAATATTTTATAAATTTTAATTATTAATGTTTTATAAATTTTAAAGATTACAAATGAAAAAAAGCATTTTAATATTTAAAAAAATACTATTAAAAATTATCAATATATAATACTATTTCCTAATTAAATATTAAGAATATCATATTAAGATATTATTTTCAACTTCAATTAAATACCAAATAGTATATCAATATGGATACCAACTAGAAATATCAAATGGAGTGTAATATCAATAATATGGTATTCTCATTACATTACATAATTTTAAATATAACATTTTTGGAGTTTTATGTAAGATTGGAAACCAAGAGTAAAATTTGAATTTCATTCCAAGTATAATAAAGTACAATATTTATTCAATAATATGATATTCTCATTACATTACATAACTTTAAATATAAAGTTTTTGGAGTTTTGTGTAAGATTGGAAACCAAGAATAAAATTTGAATTTCATTCAAGTATAATAAAGTACAAT
>CBVK0100364066.1:0-13442 GCA_900067695.1 Picea abies | reverse complement strand
TTCTCTGGCTGCAACCAGATGGAAGCTACAACTCCTTGTGTTCAAGCACCCACTTGAACCTATGAGGACACCATTCCTCCCTAGCACCTCCCTTCCACCCTAAAATAAAAAAAAATTTGCTATAGAAACTTATTACAGTGATATGACGTTCAACAATGGCTTACCAGACTCATCACTGTTCTGCTGCATTTCATTGCTCTGTCTGCCTCATCGCCTTTCTGCACACATCACTTGCGCTATCTGTTCTTCTGCGTTTTATTCTCTGTGCGCCATCTCCATTCATTGCACAGTTCCTCGTCTGTTCAATTCAGCTGCTGCACTCCCCTCCTTCTTCACACATGAATCACCTTCAATAACAACAACCACAGCATACTCCAACAACAACAACAACAACCTCATCTCTTCTCTGTACCGTGTATATATAGCTTCTGTGCCTCTTGTGCATGCAATAGTTGCCATTCCTATGCATGCTCATACCGTGCCAATCTCCTCCACCTCTCGAGTGCTTTGCGTGATCATCATCATAACTCTTCAACTTCTCTGGCCGTTTTTCCATGCATTCAGCATCACTGGATGTTATGTTGAGATTCCTCAGCCTCTCTGGTAGTTGGGACTCTTCGTCTTCTCTGTGACAGTCGAGCTCACCTTCTTTGTTTTAGTTACAGGCTTCCACCCACATCCATCTGTCAATCCCTTCTAAAAATAGTCTTCCTTTACTTGGATGAAGCTTGGAGACTCTTCTTCTCCTCTGGCGATCATACAGGGGTCTCTTCGAATTCTCTAGCAGACGCCATCAATGGTTTCTGGTAGTTTCACTGTGTCGTGCATCAGTAGCCCTCCGATCAACACTTGATCTGACGATTCAGATTATATCGCAATTTCACCTATCACGATATCGGTATTCCTGATGTCAATTTTCTTTGACATGTCTAACTCTCAATCCCCGATGCCTCTCCATTGACTAGAATCAATGGTCCATATTTGATCTTGATTCAACGACTGCGATTTGAGTCGCGATTTTGCATATCGAGAAATCAAGATTCCTATTGCAATGTTTCTTTGACATTTCCAAAACGCGATCCTCGAAACTCCGACGTGGTGTCCATTTGCTGACGTCACATGTGGATTGACACGTGTTGAATACTACCATGTGTCACTCTGATTCATGACTTATATGTGCCTAAAATGTTGAATCAGTCTGACACTTGTCATTACCTAGTTGTGCCATGTGTTCCTAGCTGACGCGGTATGCTGACGTGAGTCGGGTCGACGGTCTATATCACATCTTGATTTCACACATCGCGATTTCGGGATTCTTGATGTCAATATTCTTTGACATCTCCAACTCTTGATCCCCAAAACTTCGACAGGGAGTCAGATCAACGGTCCACATAACCCCCTGAGATGGATGATCCTCCTGCTTCCAGGATTTGTGAGCCCTCTACTCCTTGCACTTTTTAAAGATCGTGTAGGTTTTCCTCGATCCAACGGTGGTCGGACCCTGCGCTCAGATCTGATGCCTCTAACTTCAATTAGCCCTCTGGCTGAGCTCATAGTCCACGTGACCTCCCCCTATATGACCGCAGCCAAACCTCCTCATCGGGGTTTCAGACTTTCCAATGCCGCAATGCATTGGCTCATGGGATTCCCGATATGTGAAACCCCGATGAGTCAACCCTCCTTTCAGGATTTCACCTTGGCTTTTCCCAATGGTAAACCTCATGCAACTCCTATCTGATCTGACGGCTGACGATATTTTTGAATGAGATCCAACAACTCTCAATCTCTCCCTCTGTAGGCTTCTCCTGAGCTCCTCCTAAACGTAGAAACTAACGGTCCAGATCTTCTTCTTCAGTCGATCTAACGGTGGTTGTGCTCCCTCCTGAGATTTGCACACTTTCCTCCCAACCTTGGGAGAATTACAAGTTCTCAAAGGCCTCGACCTTTGTCTTCCTTCTCCTCTGTGAACTCCTGTATCTTGAGCTTTGTTGCGCATGTTCTCCTCGACGCTATTCCTCCTTAGCTTACGTTGTTCCTATTTTTCCATCGATGCACACTCTGATCCTGCCATCTTCACTGTTGTACTTGCCATCAATGACAAGCATACGCTACCTATTAAACATTTTCCAACACAACCTCTACCCAAGGCATTTCTATCTAGTAGAAGAAGGTTGAAAATATTGTAGAGGAGAACATAGATATTTTTTCACCAATAGGGGTGCCTCTATACTTCCAAGTCAAGCATTCCATTGACTTGGTTCCCAATTTTTCCTGACCAAATTTCCCAATATATAGAAAATCCCTTCCAGAGAATGAGTCTTCCATATGTTCAACATAGTTATAATAGATACCTTCATAGTTCTATTGGACACAAGCCTTTTCAGGTGTGCTTGTGGTTCCAATTGTTAGCCCCCATTGATATTTCTATTATTGCTACATCTTCACCAGCAGATTCTTCCCACACTCACACCAATACATATCATGCAACCATATTTGTTGAATGGATCCAACACCTCAAAAAACAGGTTCATGATATCCTTTAATAGGTTAATTCCAAGTACAAGAAGGACAACTACTTCAGCAAGGAAAGTGGCTCACCGAGGTTCATATTCAACAAAATTTTCCCCATCTCCTGATGGAACTTGATGCATTGGGGACCATTTATTCCTAAAGGGGGAGGAATGATCCAGGTGGATCTAGGTGGCTATCCACATTTTCCTCCAAATCAATGTTTTTGAGCCTGTGGTTTTGATAAACCATGATATTCACCCTTTTTAGGAGGAATGTAATGCAATTCCATATCTATTTGTTAATTACAATAATAATGTAAGGATTTCCTAATGGTGTTATGTACATGCCTATAGCATTAATGCACCAAATCCCATTAGAAATCCCCAGTTAAGCACCCTTTGGATAGAGTAGTATTGGGATGGGTGGCTGCTTGGGAAGTCCTAGTGCTTTACATGCCTATGGAATTTTGTAAACTTAGACCAATTTATCCCACAGGCATCATGGGAATTATTCTCCTCTCATTTTCTCATATATAATAGAGGTGAAGGAGGTCATTTGAGCATGAAAATAAGTGTGATTTAATGATTAACACGAATGAGTGTAGTTGACATCTCTTTCTCTTCAAAGATAAGCTACCACCATTCTAGCCAGTTTGTGTTCTTCAGTATTATGTTATTTTATTCATTAATAGAAGTTGGGTTTCACTGTATTTTTGTGTTTCCCACTATAGTTTGGTTTTTATTTAATTTTTTTCTTCATATAATCTTGATCATTTTTCCCATGAGTTTTCCCCTTTTCCCTCTTTTTTATTTTTTCTATGTTTCTTAGATGCATTGTAAAATGGGTACTTAACATGGATTCTTGTTGAGACCCATTCATTGTGTACTCTATTAAGCCCTAATATTGGCTCATTACCCGTTAATTGGGGCATATTAGATTAGTAATGCTATTTTATTTATGTTAGCTTTAGGCCATTAGTTGTAATTTAGATTAGTAATGTTATTTTAATTATGTCGGCTTTAGGCCATTATACCTCGCTGCTACATCTAAGACACCGTGGAATTTTCGCTATAACTTTTTTTCTACAATGTTTCAAAAGGAACGGCTTGGAGGGTATTTATAAGACATATCAAGCTATGTTGGGTTAAAAATTTAGCTCCTAAGGCCTTATAATTTTGGATATACAACCTGTACAAGATAGGGTTCTGGAATCATCCTGAAAGGAGTCATTGCGGAAGTTTTTCTATAAAAATGTTTCTGTAATGTTTGACCCTGAAATCTGGAGGCCATTTACAGAAATTAGTAGTGTATCTTTGGTAAAAATTTTAGCTTCTGGGTCATCTTAAATTTGTAGATACACCCTGTGTAAGATANNNNAAATTTGTAGATACACCCTGTGTAAGATAGGGTATCTGACTAGCCCTATTGACTAGTCTCAAGAAGGTGTTTCAGGTAAAACAATATTTAGATAGAATTCCCTGTCTATGTGAATTTATGAGTGTTATGGGCTCTCAAGGCTAGTGGAAGGAGTGCACACCAGAGTTGTTGAACAACTCCAAGAAACTAGCACAAGGAGTGAGCAAGGACTCAATTTCGAGTTCAGGAGAAGCATTTCAGGTGGGCACACTAGAACCAATCATAAGATCAGAAGGGATAGTTCTAGGAGTACACAAAGCGAGCACAAGGAGTGTGCCTACACTCAGATAAGTGTATAAGCTCAAGGAAAGGCTAGTGTAAGGATTGCACACCAGAGTTATAGAGAACTCTGAGAAGGCAGCGCAAGGAGTGCACTAGAACTCATTTAGGAGTTATAAGAGGAGTGTGCCAAGTGGGCACACCATATCTGGTTAAGCTCAATAAGGATAGTGCAAGTATGCATAGATTAAGTGCAAGGAGTGCATAGGTGAGTCTGTAAATTACAAGACTCAAGAGAGTGAGTGCAAGGAGTGCACGAAGCCAACACTTTGTTAAAGTGTTGGTCAAGCGCTGGAGGAAGAGAAAAGAGTGCCGGTAGGGCATTGAAAGAACAAATTGACTTTGTTCGAAAGCTCAGGAGGAAGAGCATAGGTTCTAGGAGGGAAAAATGATTCATTTGAAACAACAAAGGACTGAACCATTTGAATTTGAAGGATTATAATCTTGAGAGAGATAGTGCAAGTGTGCACTAGAGAATTTCTAACTTCCATACTACAGGAGAAGCGCAAGGAGTACACAGGAGAAATTATTACAAGTTCCAAGCTTAGGAGGTGTAGCAGCTTGAGAAATAAAGTAGAGGCCAAGGAGTCGACCCTACAGAGGAGAGATAAAATGTTGACCCTTTGAAATATTGAGAAATCCTTCGTTGGAGGGAAGAGGAGTTGTAAATGATAAGAAGCTACAACAGTCATTGGATTGGCTGTGAGAATAGATCTGGGTTGTTGGATCAACCCCAGACGAGAGGATAGCATGAAACAAAGGAGATCATATCCCAACCATTGTATCTGAGTGTAGGAGAATGAGAGATGTCGATTAGTGTTCTCATGCCGAAGTCTTGGCCAAAGCAGAGTGGATCTTATCCGTAGATCCCGTAGTGTAATGTGAGTCGTAGATGTCATAGTTCGGAGATTCGACACTCTACAAGTTTTTGGTCTTTGTGTCACCAGGAGGAGAAATCCCTGAAGCTTCGTAGTCACATATTAAATATAAACCAAATATCAAGGGGATGAGTGCAAGCCATTGGATCCTTGAGAGGTTTAGTGATTCGACACTCTGGGAGACTTTGGTCATTGTTGCATTGAGCACTCGGTTCTAGCCCATGGTCATGTGAGATTTCCACCGAGGAAAAGGGGTTATCACTTGTGGTTTTGATTCTAAGGTGAAATGGGTTAAAGTAAAGCACATGTGGGTTTGGTTTGACCTGCATAAGGAAATTTAAAGGCCTGTGTACATTGGAGGTGATCCAACAGGGATTCGAGAGCTAATTTAGCTCTTGTGTGAATGATCCTAGATAGGGAAGTTGCGCGAGCCCCCGAAGGAGGGGTGGGGGTTTGCATCAAGTGGTATCAGAGGCCGAACAAGATTTTTGTATGATGCTATCAAGTAGTATGAGAGCTTGCAAAATTTTTGTCTGATAGCATCAAGTGGTATCAGAGAAGAACCTCTATTTACAGATAGTAGGAAGAGAGGGAGAATATCATATCCTGAACAAGATTTTTGTCTAATACCATCAAGTGATATCAAAATGAGATTTTTTCTATAGAGAGTAGGAAAAGGAGGAGAGTACAAAGTATCGAGGCTCTGTTTGAATATTGTTTGAAGGTGCATAGTAGAAAAAATACAACCAACTGGGTTGAAGGAAAGGACCTGTTGCATTCTTGGAGAAGAGGAGAGCCTGTGGAGCTCTTAAGGTGAGCAACAACAACTAGAGAGAAAATATTTCTCAAGAGAAGGAGAGAGTGCAAGCTGTGCACCTACACTTAGCAGGAGTGTAAAAGCTTAGAGAAGGTTCCAACAGGTGAACCAAAGGCTAAGCAAGGATAACTTGGTAGAGGTTGACTGTAGCTCACAACGAGCAAGTGGAAGCTCAAAAAATTGTCAGGAGGACAAAGTAAAGGATAAAATGGATAATGAAGGCCATAGACAAGGTCCAAGAGGAGACAAAAAGAGAATCAGTACAAAGGAGATGGATAAAGAGCTCAAGGAGATTAGAGAGGATCTTGATAGATTGATGTTGGAATGGCATATGATGAAACAAGGATATCAAGGGAGATGGAGGTATGAGTGGCCCATGAAGAAGAAGGTGAAGTGGCCTATTCAATAGGTGATTTCTAGGAGAAAAAAGTAGATATTGAGAAGGTGTCTGAGGCAAGTGAAAAACCTCAGGAACACAGAGGAGAAAATGGTTTACATATATGAACCAGAAGATGGATAAGGACTTGATGGTGAAGAGAGGTTAGTTGAAGATATCATAGATTTACAGGAGGTAAAATAGAAGTGATCAGTTGAATATCTCAAAGACTGCCAGGATGGAAGAAAGGAAAAGTCAGGTTGTCAGGTGGGAAAGAAGGAGATGAAACTTTCTGAGAGTCTCAAGAACTCAGAGTGGAGTTCATATCAACAAAGAGTGCTAACAGAAGAGAAGGAGGAGATGAGACTATCTGAGAATCTCAGGAAATCATAGGAGAGTTCATATCAACAAGGAGTGCTAATAGGGGAAGAAATAGATCAATAAGGAATGTTGACAGGAGAGAAGGAGAAAGGAGAAAGGAGAAGATCATCAACATTGTAGTCTAATGATAGGAGGGATCAACATATATCTTGGAATGAGATTTTTAGGGTCTCATGTTTATGAGGAAATGGTGCAAGAGACACTAGAATAAAAATTGGCCCATGGAGATGGTCAAAGGAGAAGTAAAGAAGAAGAAGGGCATCCAACAAATACTGTCATGGAGGAAAAGAAGGAGCAGACACTGAAATATTACCAAGAGATGAAAGAAGAGGATGCCCACATAGTTGTGAGCCAAAAGAATGTTCAAGAGAATATTTGAGACACCATGCTCACTCAATGGGAGACATAGCTGAAGCTACTGGAGGATTGGTTAAGCCATCCAGAGACAACGGAAGACTGCCAGGAGGAGATAGTCATGTAGAGTGGAGAAGAATTCCAACATGAGGAGAATATGGATGAAGTTGGACTTACGTCAGTTAGAAGAGATGATAAAGGAATAGAGGAAATGGTAGAAATAAAACATTTAGAGGAGATGGATGAGCAAGAACTCAATAATATTGATGCAGAATTGGATTCTACAGTGGAGTGGTAAGACAATGCCATAGGATATGAAGTTAGCATGAGAGATTAGAATAATATTTCCTTTGATTTGTATGAAAAATTGGAAGCCCTGGGGGAAGGAGAAATAACCCAGAGGAGGCTCATCCAACAAGCCAAGTTGGAGAATGAGATAGAAGAGGAGAGGATCCATCCCATAGACATGTTGGACAAGGATACTGAACAGATAAGGGGGATGATTTTGAAGACAACAAAAGAGACTGTTGAAAAAAGGTGGAGGATGACAAGAGGATATTGCAGTGGTAAGATAAATGTGGAACTGCAACATAAATTTGGAAACTAGAAGGAGATATTGTAGTGGCATCATGACAATAGAAACAACAGAAAGGAAGAGGAGCAGATGGAAAAATCCAGATTGAAGTTTGGGACCCTAGAGGATCTCAATAATAATAGTAGAGGATCCATGAGAAGGAGCTCATGATTTTTTTCAGCAGGGGACTATGATGCAAGAGCATCACTCCTACTCAACAGCGTGTCAATAGACAATGCAACAACACACATGGAGGGAGCAGATCCTGAGGAGAGAGCAGCACCAACCTTCTCATTTTTTAGTTTAAATCTCAAATTTAATCTAATAAATATTGTAAGTCTTGAGGAAGGAATATCCATTGTATTTGTATAGGTTGTATGTAAGTCGCCTTTAATGGATGAAAGGAAGATGATCTCAGATCTGATTCAGATGAGTGTAAATTAAATGTAATTTAATGTAAGTAGGTGAGGAAGGCTTGATAGGCCCCTATTTTGTAAAAATATCAATTGTATTGAGATCATAGTGCATAGAGAGCATAGAGTGCATAAAGTGAAATAGTGAAATAATGCAAGAAGAGAAGATAAGAGAATTCTAGAGAGGAGAGAAGAATCGAGACTCTGTTGTAGTCCAGTCTTGTAAACATTGTAAACTCTTGTAAAAAGCATTCAGATTTAATAGAAAGAGAAGATTTGCCTACATATGAGTCTCTATGTGTTTTCTCTATGAATGGATGTTTGTTTTCTGAATGTTTACTGTGCATATGTGAATTCCATGAGTATATAATTGTTCCCTTTGTAGGAATAGATAAAATTCCTTGTTTGTGTGAATTTATGAGTGTTCTGGGATCTCAAGGATAGTGCAAGGAGTGCACACCAGAGTTGTTGAACAACTCTGAGAAGCCAATGAAAGGAGTGTGCAAGAACTTAGTTACAAGTTCAGGAGGAGTGTGCCAGGTGGGCACACCAAAACCAGTCATAATCACAGAAGGGATAGTGCAAGGAGTTCACATATCGAGCACAAGGAGTGTGCCTACACTTAGAGAAGTGTGAAATATCAAGGAAAGGACAGTGCAAGGAGTACACACTAGATTTACTGAGAACTATGAGAAGGCAATGCAAGGAGTGTGCTAGAACTCATTTAGGATTTCTGAGAGGAGTGTGCCAAGTGGGAACACCAGAAATGGTTAAGCTCAGGAAGGGCAATGAAATTATGCATAGAGTAAGCACATGAAGTGCGCAGGTGAGTCTATAAAGTCCAAGACTCAAGACAATGTCTGCAAGGCGTGCATGAAGCCAACACTTTTTTAAAGTGTTGGTCAATCTCAGGAGGAAGAGAACATAGTTCCAAGAGGGCGCTAAAAGAACACTTTGACTATGTTTGAAATCTCAGGAGGAAGAGCATGGATTCTGGGATGGAAAAAGGACTCATTTGAAAGAACAAAGGACTGAACCCTTTGAAGTTGAAGGATTCTAATCTCAGGAGAGATAGCACAAGTGTGTGCTAGAGAAATTGATAAGTTCTAGACTGCAGGAGAAGCACAAGGAGTGTGGAGGTGAACTGATTACAAGTTCCAAGCTCATGAGGTGTAGCAGTTTGAGAAAACAAGCAGAGGCCAAGGATTCAACCCTACAAAGGAGAGATCAAAGGTTGAGCCTTTGAAATATTGATAAATCCTTCATTGGAGGGAAGAGGAGTTGTAGAGGAGAAGAAGCTGCAATAGTTGTTGGATTGGATGTGAGAACAGATCTAGGCCATTGGATCAACCCCAAATGAGAAGAGAGCATGTGGTAGAGGAGATCAGATCCCAACCATTGGATCCAAGAACATGAAAATGAGAGTCATCTATCAAATTTCTCTGGCTGTAAGTCTTGGCCAAATTAGAGTGGATCTCAACCATAGATCCCATAGTGCAATGTGAACCATAGATCTCATATTTCATAGATTAATGGAAATTAAAGGGCATGTGTACATTGGAGGGGATCCAACAGGGATCCAAGAGCTAATTCAACTCCCGTGTGAACGATCCTAGACCGGGAGGTCGTGCGAACCCACGAAGGAGGGGTGGGGATTTGCATCATAGATTCTCTATGGAGGTTTCACTCCAATTTCACATTACAGGCCCATGGTATTGGGTATCCATAGTATTTTCCCATCGTATTAGCATATGATGAATCCTATTTAAGTGATTAAATTAATCCATTGTAAAATTCCTTGTGTACCCTCTTCTTTAGCCAACTTGGCCAAGGTGAATGAAGATATATATTTGAAAACCAGTTTTCTGATAAAGGATTTATAGGGTAAAAATATATTGTGCATTTTTTTATTTTGTGATTCTTGATGTTACTTCTCTCACTATGTTTTTTTCATTATATAATCCCATCAACCTTTTTAAATATTCAAAGTCAATAATCACTAAAGCATTGCATGCATGATATACTTTTATTCAGTTCTTTTCTTTTACTAATGCGTAGTAGGATCTATAATAAAATCTCAAATTTATCAACTTAGTAAATAATAAGGTTCTTTCTTAGAATTGTACTAATTGAGTATTTGAACCTCTCCTGAATTACATACTATTTTCACATGCAATAATCACTTATCTCAATGAAACTAGAGATTTAATTTTAATTGAATAATATTCTTTCTTCTATGTGGTAGATTTAAACATGGTTTCTATTTTCTCCTAGATTTAAAACAAGATCACTAATTGGATTTACAATAAAGTCTATTCAAACTAATAGATCTACAAGTGTACATTTGAAATTGACTGTCATAAATGGATCCTTCCTTCAAGCATACTTTTAGAATTGAAACCTCTACTTGCCATTCTCCTTTTCATGGAAAAACCTCATTTAGATAAGATTATGATTAGTGTCTATGTTTTTTATATATGCATGCAATATAAGAGACCGACATATATTGAAAAATGCATACTTTAATCATAAAAATATTTTTCCATTAAAATTGTTATTCAATTATTAAGTAGTTGCCAATTAATCTACAACACAATTTCAATACTAATAACTTATTTTCCTTTCACATACAAACATGCAAGCATATTCTCAATAATTAGGAGACCAATCTTGGAAGTTTTTTCTATGAATTCTCTTTCAAATAAACCTATTTAGATTTCTATAAATAAATTGATCCTTCAATTGAGGAAAGGTAACAAGATATAAGATAATACTGACCCCCAAGACTTGGAAGCAAGATATGACTCCTCAAAATCGATAATATGAAGGAAAATCAATCAAATAGAAGACTATGTTGACTCTTTATATGAATTTATGTCACTTCCAAATTACATCTATATACACTCTTCAATAATACTGAGAAAACTTTGAAATTCCCCCTTGGAAATCCCCTTAAAAACTCAAATATTTAAGCAAATTTGTGGCAGCGAATCCATTATAGGACATGTGCATGACCCTCCTTAAGGAAACTTGTTCATGGTTCATGGGTTGTCATTTTTGTTGGTTGTAGAGCCTGATTATCTTCCTGATTCATAGGTATTTGTTTTCAACCATGTTTATACCCCATGAAGACTGTACACCCTGGAATATTGTACACCCCTCCATACGGGGCGGTTGCAGGGGGGATTTCCCGCCCTACGAGGTCCGGGGGGCTCATCCCCTCGGCTGGAACTCTGGGGGCAAGAGGGCCCCCGAAGAAAAAATTTCCTTGTAAATGTATATTGTAATTTCATAGTAAATCTGGACCGTTCATTATAAGGTCACATATCTGATAGTAGAAGTTATGTTAGGCTTTTTTCCCTAGAAGGAAACCCTCTTTTATGAGGGAATTGTATTACAGTTGTGTATCATCGCAGATATTGTATTTTTAGAGAGGGGACTGTGAGAAAAAGAAGATGAAGTTACAACAGGTGTGTTGTAGGTTGTGTCCCTTCCTTTTGTTGGATAATAAAAATGAAGGACCTAAAAATTTCTATGGTGGACGTAGCCCACACTGTGAGAACCACGTATATATGTGTCTCTATTGTATTATGTATCTTCTATGTTTTATTTCCACATTTATTTATTTTATTTCTCTGCGATCCTATTTTTCTAACAACTAGTATTAGAGCGAAAGGTAACTTGCAGGAAAAAAGGGTTTCGTGTTCGAGGGAGAGCAATGGTGGAATATGGAAAGTTTAGGGTTGAGAAATTTAACGACCAAAACTACCAGCTATGGAATATGTATATGGAATATTATTTATATCAAAAGGATCTATTCCTACCATTAGGTGGAATAACAAAGAAGACGATGTCCATGAAGGATGAAGAATGGGAGGTTCTTGACATAAAGGCACTAAAATGATACAGCTGAGCCTGGCAGCGTCAATGGCTTTCAATATTTCAAAAGAAAAAACAATGAAGGAGATGATGGATGCATTAGATAAACTATATGAAAAACCATCGATGTTCAATAAGGTATTTCTAATGAAGATATTATTTAATATGAATATGTCAAAAGGTGGGTCTGTTGCAGATCATTTAAATGATTTTAATATGGTTACTAATTAGCTAAGTTCTGTAAATGTGGGATTTGATGATGAGGTAAGGGCTCTTCTAACCTTTTTCCCATTGCCAGAAAGTTGGAATGGCTTGGTCATGGATGTAAGTAACTCTGTCTCTGGTTCAAACACTTTAAAATTTGTTGATGTTGTTGGTGTTATCCTTAGCAAGGAAATGCGACGAAAAAGGAGGTGAGACATGAGGTAATGAGTTAAACATGGAGAAAAAGGGAAGAAAAAAGGATAGAGGAAAGGGCTCAGGGAACTGCGGGAATTCTAGGAAGGTTATATCCAAATCCATACTAAAAAATATAGAGTGTTATAATTGTGGGAAGAAAGGACATATGAAGAAAGACTGTAGATCTCCAAAGAAACAAAGAGATGGAAAACAATAAAAAAATTAGGAAGCAAATGTAACAGGTGATGTGTTACAAGATGATTTGATTATTTCTGTAGATAATATTTTTGAGTCTTGGGTAGTAGATTCAAGGGCTTCATTTCATGCCACACCCCATAGGAAAAATTTTCTAGATTATGTTCAAGGTGATTTTGGACAAGTTCATTTGGGTGTTGATGCACCATGCAAAATTGTTGGAATGGGAAAGGTAAAAATAAAACAATGGAATGGAAACCAATCATTGTTGAAAGAGGTAAGACATGTTCCATATCTAAGGAAAAATATAAATTTAGCAGGGCAGTTCACAAGTGAAGGTTTTATATCTATATTTACAGATAAGACGTGGAAGGTCACCAAAGGATCACTGGTGATAGAAAAATGAGAGAAGGTAGGTACATTGTATTTATGTGCTGATAATACTTATTATTCTATATATTTAGCTTCTACAGGATTTTATACAACACTATGGCATCATAGGCCTGGACACATGAGTGAGAAGGGGATGTAGATACTTCACAAAATAAATTTTTTGCTAGATCTTAAACAAATTGATTTGGATTACTATGAGCATTGTGTTTATGGAAAACAGAAGGGAGTCAGATTTTTTAGAGTCAAAAAATAAAAGAAGAGTGAAAGGTGAGAGCTTGTGCATATATATGTATGGGGACCAACTCAGGTATCATCTCTTGATGGATCTCATTATTATGTTACTTTTATATATTATGCAACTAGAAAAAAATGGGTTTATTGCATTAGACAAAAATATGGTGTTTTTGATACTTTTAAGAAATGGAAATCTTTGGTTGCGAATGATATAGGAAATATTGGATTATTGAGAGGGGGAGTGAATCAGTAATAGAGCAATTTAATCATTTTTAACCATATAATCTAAGTGTTATATCAATGAAGCATTATCATCCAATAAATGCAGAGTAAATAAGCAATG
>CBVK0100364065.1:1860-12178 GCA_900067695.1 Picea abies | reverse complement strand
ACTTCATGGTGTTGTTAACACTCTTCTATTAAGCTACACAAGGATCTATCCAATAGTTTATTTAATGGCCTTAAAGCAACTAGATTTCTGCTATAGAAATCATAGTTCCATAGTAGGGTCATTGTTCTGAAGCTTCCTTTCCTCAACTACACAAATATATTCCGTAGTATCATGAACCCTATAGTAATGGATTGAAGTCAATTTCCCCTTATTACACCATTTAATTACCATGAGTGGAAATCAAATATGTTATGTTTTTTAGGAGTAGAGGCCTATTTAGAATCACGATGGGGATTAAATTTGAACCTATACTAGATGATGAAAATATGAAGTGGTTTAACAAATGTGATGAAGCTTATGGTTTATTATGTCTCTCCATATCTCTTGATCTTATTTTCCACATTAAATTTGGTAGTTCACCCAATCAAATCTAGACTACTTTGGAAGGATTGTTTGGGAAGCATGATGTGTTAAGAGGACACCACTTGGAGAAGGGCCTCAACATATTGAGCCTAGGAAGTTTTGAAACCATCCAATAATTTCTCACCAAGTTAAAATCTTGAGGCTACAATTGAATTTGTGTAGGATTTACAAGGAACATGAATAATTTGTTTTGTCCATTCTTGCCAAACTTGGACTCAACTACTCTATTTTCATTTCCACATTCCATGCCACCAAGAATTCTTTTAGAACTGCTTGGAAGATGGAATCCCTTCATGATTTTACTATTGTGTTGACTAGGGAGAAAGATAAGTTTATACACATGTGTGATTTAAAGAAATCCAAAGCACATTACCTTGCTACAAATTGGGGCACTAAGGAATCCTCGAAATCCTCAAACAATGTTACAAACAAAATCAGAGAAATAAAGATACAAAAAATTACCATTAACAAGGGAAAAAAATTGAGAGCTATCAAAGTTTTGGAGCTAGTTCGCAGTGATCTAATGGGTACATTTCCTTGGGCTTGTTCACTAGTTCTCTTGGTTGGGATTTGCCTTCCTATAGCATTTGTTTCCTAAAGAAATGTAACATAGGTGTTGAAAAAACCAAGCATTCATGTACAAAGTGTTAGCTATTGAAAATTTAGAGCTTCCAACCAATGGGTTTCTATAGGAATATTGGTCTCTACCACCAATATATTTTACTCACTTACCGATGATTTTGGCGGCATTGCTTGAGCTAGGGCACCTCTGTCGCTTGAGCTAGGGCTCCTTTGTCTCCAATGTAGCAGCTTCATCTCTCCTTTGTCTCCAATGTTGTAGCTTCGACTATGCTGGATATAATGTGGTGAGGTGATATAGGGTATCAACATAAATTTCGATCGATAAATGAATATTGTAGTGAGTTTATATGACGAGGCGATCAAAATGCGTCGGTGATCATGAGGTGAGGCCACGGGCGCGAGAGTTAACGATGGATTGGTTTTTTTTTTTTAATTTTGGATATATATATTACATATAATATATAATTTATATTATATAATACAACATTATACAACAATGTAATTAATGTTAATTATACAACTATACAATTATACAACAATGTTATTATGTTAATTAATGTTAATTATATAATTATATTTCCAATGCCTAAATATAAAATAATAATCAATATTATCATGGTGATATGTACAATCCATACCCTCACAAGGGTACTCCTCAACGTGGATAAGTAGATGCTCCAAATAAACAAGTAAATGTATGGTGAAGATGTTAACCATAATGTCACCACCTCCATGACTCATCAAATCTCCCTATCACTACATCCTAGGCTCCTAGGTCCCTCTCGATGAAACTAAATGGTGTGATATAAGAATTGTGATTCTCACAAAGAATAAAAAAGTATACCTAAGCCAAGTTTAACCCCACTTTGTCACCAACAAATCATCAACTTCCTCCTTAGAATAATTAGTAACGTTTGGGCCCATACAATTTTTTTTCCTTCTAGAACTCTCTCCCCAATCAAAATATGGCCACCCAAGACAACATGTGGGCCATAAGATCCCAATATTTTCACTACCATGGTCACCATAGATCACATATCCTTAGACTATATCACACCAATAGGGATGACACCATCAACCTTTTTCATCCCTCACTCACAGTGAGCCTTGATCAATTCCTCCTCCAAGGTCCTACCCCCTCCTAGTTGGGGCCAACTATCTCCCACCTTGTCACAGAAGGGAAAACCAATCATGAAATATAAGTCCAGTAGTGCCAACTCTAGGCATTTTCCCTAAATCTCAAAACACTCCTCATCAAGATCCCAAAACCTAGTGATCCTCCTTAATAACACCTCATTATCACACATAAATGGGTTTTGAACTAGGTTCAATAACCCATACCATGCAAGATGCCTCCCCACTTCTGGTTTCCCAACCACATCATTCCATAGATCCTTAAAATATGTCTCCCTCTAGTGAATAGGCTCATTTACCAATCCAAATCAAAGGGAAAAACCACCATCAATACTACACATATAATAGTTTATTCTTGTGCCATCTATGCATAATTTTTCCTCATAGGTGTGCACATTTCACAATTCTCCATCCAAAATATGCACAGTGTCCTTGCATGGGGGTATTTACCTTCACACTACACAATGCACACCTATCACTTGAATAGTTGCATGTCATGTCACTATTTGGATGCTAACTTTTTGTAGTTAGCTAGTTGACCCCTTGAGTGACACAGGAAACTAATGATGGAATAGTTGTGCACCTGCATTGTTGTTTCCTCTAACCCTATATGACCTTACATAAACCCTAATGGTATTTTATAAGGGTCATACAAGCCTAAATCTAGGAAAATTAATGGAAAAAACTAAAGAGGAGTTCAATACCCTCTTACCTAGTGATCACTAAATTGAATTCTAAAAGTCGAGTTGGCCACACTGAGCTCTAAAAAATATTGGGCACCGATAGATCCGTGAAACCAAAAATGCACAAATGATTTTCAAATTTCATTCCAAGCCCTATTAATAATTTAACCCTAATTTATTCACTTTTCTCTTATGGGTGCTCACAATAATTTAGTTTAGTGATGTCTCCACCATTGAATTCGTTGTCCCAAAAACTTCAACATGTTGCCATTTATTTCTTATGATTAAGTACTTCATTTCAAATCCATTTTTTCCATCAAGTTCTTTTTGTTATACTAAGATATCACTTTTTTTGTGTTTTCTTCACCATTGATTTTATTTTTGTAATCACTTATATGTTGTGGTATTGGTTTCATGTGTGAAAGTGCTTCACCTAGTACCCATTATTTTGTTTTCTACTTTTATTTCTTCATTAGGATCATGGCCACACTTTTAAGTATACTTATTCAAACTATCATATATATATAACAATCCCCATGTATATGTTGCATTTTATTTTTATTTTTTTCCATTCTCTAAATATGTCATTAGGACCCGCTTTACTCAAGAAAGGAGTTTATTCCATCCATATTGCATTTCTCCCTTGCTCGGTCGTAGTATGCCACCTACGTGGGTTTCCCAAAGTGAGCACCCTACTGCATGTTGGAATCCATGCCATTGTTTCCCCATTAGGATTAGGAGTCCATATAGTCTACATCTCAAAGAGATCCTTATGCTTCCTTCTCATTTCGTTGGTTTTTTCTAAGGACTCACAAGCGATTTATATCAAATTGGTATATGATATGGTGTGATTCATCACATGTCATTTTCCCTTCACCTCATCCATACCTTGAAGACCATTTTTATGTTATACCTCCATTCAATATTCCCCCAAGGATATTTCCATTAGTGGCCCACCAATGGTCACAACTTTCATTTACCATCATTCATTCCACTCATCTAGGATCAAACCACTTGGTTTCACTTGTTCATGGAACCTATCTCTTTTCTTGTAATGTATCCATATTCATCCATTATTTTCTTGCACCTATCTTTGACCATTGTAATCCTGATTTGTATTTTACGGTCTTCAATCCTATTTACACTCGAAGTTATAATCAAAATTCCATTGCTTATTGTTGACCCTATCACTTGGTGTTTCATAGTCACTAAACAAGTCATCCTTGTTTTTTATGATTTTCCTAAGGAAATCCTTGAGTCCCTTTCTCGGTGATCACCTCATCATCCATTATTGTCCCTCTTAGTTAGCTACATTTGATTCATGATATGTTGCACCTCATGTTAGTTTTGATAGGGTATATCATTTCTTGTCTCTAGTGGACCTCTACCTACATACTTAAACACATTTATTATAAGGGATTGGTTTAGAGGTCTTATGTATGTCATACCCATTTATATCATTGACACATAACCTTGAAATTGTTAGAAAAATAGGATCACAGAGCAATAAAATAAAAACAAATGGGGAAATAAAACACATAAGATACACAATACAATAGAGACACATATATACATGGTTCACCCAGTGTGGGCTACATCCACCAAATAAATTTCCAAGTCCTTCCTTTTTATTATCCATCAAATGAAGGAATACAACCTACAACACACCCGTTGTAAATTCCTCTTCTTTCTCTCACAGACTCCTCTCTCAGAATACAATATTCACAATAATGCATAGCCACAATACATTTCCCTCATAAAAGAGGGTTTCCTTATATGGAAAAAAACCCCAACATAACTTCTATCATCATATATGTGACCTTATAATGAACGATACAAATTTACTATGAAATTACAATACACATTTACAAGGCAATTTTTCCTTTGGGGACGGGGCCTATTGATTAATTGGGTTGGTTGTCATTGATGTCAACCCTTGAATAAAGTCCGGTAGCATAAAGGTTTGGGTAATGGACCCAATTTTGTTTGATGGATAATGGTATGAGTTTTGATATATTTGTAGGCAAGACTATTCTAGATGGATAGTACATGTCACGCCATTTCCAGTGGTATGTGGAATACCACATAACTCCTCAAAGTTAGAGAGTTGTGGCCATGTGAAGTTGGAGAACCCTCATGAGTCATCTAGAAGCCCCAAAAGGTCAAAGTAGTCAAAGTGGTTGCAAATAAGAAATTATATAAATAATAAAGTGAAGTGATGAGTGTACTATAAGTCAAATTGGATACAAAATAAATCATTTAAATAATAAATTTCATGGAGAAACTACTAAGTAGACAAGTGGTTAGAAGTGGGTTGGCCCTAAAATAAGGAAAGTGGGTTAAGATGGTTAGAAGGTAATTTAAATAATAAACTGAAGTGATGAGTATACTACAAGTCAAAATTGGTACAAAAGAAATTATTTAAATAATAAATTTAATGGAGAAATTACTAAGTGGAAAAGTGGTTAGAAGTGGGTTAGCTCTAAAATAAGGAAAGTGAGTTAAGATAGTTAGAAGGTAACCCCTTGAGGAAGCTACATGAAAGTATAAATAAGAGGCAAGGGTCTCTCATTTTTAAACACACTTGAGCATATTGAATATCTACAAGTGACTGAGGTAACCAAAGGATATCTAAGCCGAATTTCAGAGGGAAGGTGAAGTAAAGAAGACTGAAATTCAAGGGAGGATATATTATTTTGATGATGCTTTCTAAGGTATGTTATTTACAGGTCATCTCACCATTTTCTCAATCACTTTTTTTTCTAGAATTATTCAGACCGTGAAATTGGGAGGTTGTTGAGGAAACACATCCAAGTATCTATGATAAACATTTAAGCTTGTGGTTCATTGTATTTTTGGAGTTACACTCCGTGGAATATAGGGTTTATCGCTAGTCCTGAAACTAGTCTAAAACCAGTGTTTCGGGTAAAAATGACATAACTTATTCATAACATATCCAAATTTAGTAAGAAAAAATGTATTTGTTATAGTACAGTCAGTAGTTATATGTGTACAATTTTCATATCCATACAACAAACATTCTGTGCGGGGCACGCTCTACAAGTTCACTCTTTAGAATAAGCCAAAATTCAACAAGGTATGCCACACTAGCATATTTGGGTTATTTTGCGACGGTTGTTTCGACGCTCTTGCGATGTTATGTCGTTGACATTGTGACAAATCTAGAGTCTTTGAAACGTCGTTTTATGTCACGCGGCAATTGCAACGAACTTGAACAAACATTAGGGGTTATTGGTTTACAAGGTTAGCGATTACTAGGTTAGATGTTATTCAATTAATTTTTATTAGGAGTTAGTAGGTTAGATGTTAGTCAATTAGTTCTCATTGGGGGTTAACGGACAAGTGACCATTAGTGGTTGGGTTTTAGGGGTTATGGATTGCTCTCTTGGTGGTTTAGGGATCATTAGGGGATATAAATTTAATTGGTTGGTGTGTTAGGGATATTGGTTAAATCTCAATTAATCATTTAATAGGTTAGTAAGGCAGAATTTATTTTGTTAGTGCTTAGTGGGTTAGGATTTAGTGTCTTATTTGTCATCTAGTTAGTGGTTAGTGGGATAATTTCCATCCATGGTTAATGGGTTAGGGTTATGTGTTAGTGGGTTAGTATCTTTAGGGTTAGTGAGTTAGGTATTAGGGGGTTAGTTCATTAGGGGATCAAGGATTAATGGATTATGGGTTAGTGGATAATGTGTTGGGGATTAGAAGTCAAAGGGTCACATGTTAGTGTGTTAGGGATTAGGATATGGGTATTAGGTTAATGGTTAGTGGGTTAGACATTATAGTTTTTTTTTTAGAACTAGAGGAATTTGTAATTTCTCTGGATTACCTAGGCGAGACACAAGTTCAAATCTAGCTAGCTTCCACTATAACCCCTAGATTAGTGCCAACAACTTGCAATCCAATGCCTAGAAATAAACTTATGACATAACAAGAGACAAGAAGTTCGAAGACACACTCGCAAGGTGGGTCCCACTCCTTGGGGGAGTCTACCCTTCTAGCCTTATCACAACAAGCCAAAATATCATTGTGGATTTAAACCTGGGTGAGGAGAGTGAGAGACCAACCTCCCAACCATTCAAGTTAGGTATTAGTGTGTTAATATGTAGGAATGTAAGTGTCAATGAGTTAGTGGTAAGTGTCTTAAAGGTTAGGGGTTAGTAAATGAGTTCATTAGGGTTTAGTTCATTAGTTCATAATCGGTACTTAGTGGGTTAGGGGTTAGTGCATTAGGGTTTAATGCATTAGTTCTTAATGGGTTAGTGGGTTAGGGATTAGTGTGTTAGGAAATTAAAGGTTAGTAGGGTAGGCTTAATGGTTTTGGAGTTCAAGTAGGTTAGTAGATCAAGAGTTAGTGGGTTAAGGGCCATTATGTATTAATGGGTTTAGAGGTTGCGGGTTAGTAGGTTAAGAGTTGTTAAAGGTTATTGGGTTATGTAATCTAAGTTATTAACATAAAATAATAATTGACATTTAAAAAACTAATATTTGTTAAAAACTTTAATCAAAGGTTTTATTTGTTTAGTTATTTTAAGTTATTATGGAGAACCATGTGACCAAAAGGAGATCTTGATGGAAAATGAGGCATGTTAGGCATGTTTTGGGTCTCTACTTATGATGAAAAAATGCTCATACTAGTGTTTTAATATGTTATCTCGTTTGGGATGTTATCAAAGTTGCTTGTTATATATATGTTAAAGTAGTAATTAATATGACAATCTCTCTTTTAATGTTATAATAAACATAATAATATATTATTTTACATGTTAGTGTGATGTAAATACAATCCTAGTTATGGGTGAAACAATGTCTGTAATTAATAATGAGAATTAAACAAAATAAAAATAATTTCAACAAGACATTGTGTCAAAAATTTTGCTTAGTTGTTTCTTTCGTAATATTTCCTTTGAAATCTTGTAATGATTGTCCAAGTTTTGGTTCCATAAAAAAAAAACACACAAATATATTATGATGGTTGGGACGAGACTTGTAACCAACATTGTGATGACTAAACTTGTACCATTGATATTGGTGGACTAAAGGGATTAGCTTGCAAATGGGACATTGTTGATTGTGACCTAATATTTTTGGTATCCTCCATTGATCAGAATTAAACAACTTATAGCTTTCATGAAAACCAATTGTGATATTTTTATAATCTGAACTTTGTTCCTTTGGTATGAGGTGTTATGAAGTTTCTGGGGTTTTGTTTTGTTGGTTAGAAGTGTCATTCCCTTACCATGATTTATATCGTTAATTTATTGAGGTGTAAGCTAAGTATAAGTTGTATAGGTGTTATAAGTTTTAGGGATTAGGAGTTGTAGTGGTTATGTCTTATATTATGGGTTATAATGTACCATGGAAGTGGTTATTTTTGTTGGGATTCATATGGGTTAGGAATGAGATGGGTTATAGGGTTATGGATCAAAGGGTATAGGAATCCACTATTATTTTAGTTAGATGTAATAGAAGGTGTAAGGATTAGAGATTATATGTCTTTATAGATACCAAGGGTTCTATTAGTTGTTAATGGGATATGGGTTATTGAGATTATAGATGGTAGGGGATAGGGAGTTTATATTAGGGTTTATAAGCTTAAGACTCTAGTGGCCCTGAAAGTTTAAATTTTGTTGAAGACCTTGATTACATATATAGAATCCAACAAAAAACCCATCTGGTCAAAAGAAGTGTTACCATTTCTAGGTTTATGAGGATGACCATGTTGAACTCTATAGGTGAAGAAGCCAAAAAAAATCTTAGGAAAGATAAATACATTTAATACATGAGAAGGAATAAATCACCGAAGATTTTACAACCTAATGATTCTGAGCCACAAAGAAAACCATGGAGTAGGCCACCTCTACCTTTGAATACTAGTCTAATGACTTCATTTCCATCTAACAAGAGTACCACTAGTGATAGTGTGAAACTAAATGTCAATGTAGTCAATGTTTTAGCTAATATAGTAGTTCTAGTTCCCCTTTCAAAGCTAATCAATATTCCCTCACAAATGGACAAGGTGAAGAAGTATCTTAATCTAGAAGCAACAAAAGACCAACCCTTAATTTTGAAATCCATTCACCAAGATAGGAAAAACATGAGTCATGCACCTTTCTTCATAACCTTGGTACTAAATGAAATTATTCTTCATCAATGTATGTTGGATTATAGGGCCTCAACCAATGTAATTTCATTGCAATTCATGAACCAATTAGGTTTAAACACTACAAAACCATATTGGAACATATGTGGTTTGGATAAAGAGAAATCAAGGTGTGTGGTCTTATCAAGGATCTGAAGGTCAGTCCGACTACATATTCAGACATCTTTGTATTGATGGATGTGACAGTCATAGATGTACCAAATTCTTGGGGAATGTTTTTGTCCAAAAATTGGGCTACATGTTTAGGCGGTAATATTCGAATGGATTTATCTTATGCAACCATCCCAACATGTGAGGGTACTTATGTCACACTTCATAGGGAACCAACGATGAGATACCAAGTTGAATTTCAATGATTAAAATCAATTGATATGGGAATAAAATGATTAAAATCAATTGGGGAATCTAATCTCATTATATTAAAAGTAAAACGAGCATATGTTCCTAAGAATTAAAGGTTAAAAATGCAGAAATGAAATATGGGATACCATGGAACTATTTAATGATTTTGCAATCGAAGTAGTTCCTAGAGAGAAAAATTGTGTTGTTGACGCACTAGTATGAAATATATATATACTTTTGATCAAGCTTTAGGATGATAAAAATATGAAATAACACTACTCTAGATTAAAATACAGACATTTAACATCTCAATTTGATATTTTTCAAGATAGTTGGAGCTTCAGTCAAATACAAATATGAAACTTGGAATCATTAACATATCTACTAGAACATATGAAAAATAAGGTTTACGGTTTCCATGATGAATTGATGATGGTAGAAAGTGGGTCTGTTAGTCAAATTTGAGTCCAAAAACCCTCCCATATCGTTAAGGCATGTGAATAGTCTATCCATGACAAATTTCAGTGCTTATAGAAACTGTTTGAAAAAATTTCAACATTAGCCCCATTCACAGGTCCCTGTTGTTGGTGTCTAGTCCTCGTGCAATTTTTGTTCCTCCTTCATCGTTAATCATTCCTAATTCCTTGACCATGGTGTAGTCCCCAAGATCCATTATTTTTGTACAAAATTACATATTAATGGCATAAAATTATCGACGAACTTTTTTCGTCGATAGTATGGAAAATTCGTCGCAAGATTATTTACATTCGTCTCTCTTGCAATGATATCAGATGATGCTTGGATTCATTTCATATTTGGTTTATCAACTTGAAATCTCAATTTGATTCTTTTCAAGCTAGCTGGACCTTCAGTCAAATACAAATATGAAACTTGGAATCATTAACATATTTACTAGAACATATGAAAAATAGGGTTTATGGTTTCCATGTTGAATTGATGATGGAAGAAA
>CBVK0100364062.1:0-13451 GCA_900067695.1 Picea abies | reverse complement strand
ATAAAGTTAGAAAAAGGGGGGGGGGGCAACTCAGAGTATTATTTGCTGAAGAGTAAAATGCAGAGTCAAGTGGAAGAGAAAGAGAGTGCAAATTTGTGATAGCACCTAGAGATTTAGAAGTCTACAGTCTGTATTTTATCAACATGTCATCACCGATAGTTGGAGCGTCGAGCAGAGCTGGACGAAACACACATAGTAGTACTCGGGTGACACAAACCGAAACACACAATATGCCAACAATTGTGGATGTGGATGAAATCCACACACTAGAGTATGTGATGACCACGATGCATGTACAGGAGGAGAAAAAATTCGCACAGGAGGTTGAGCAGTCAGAAGAGGATGTTGAAAGAACGCAATCTGATGCGTCCAGGGGAAAAGGGATGCAACAATAAGAACATGCCATGGGTTCGACTCAACAAGGCCTAGAACCAGAAGAACAATATAGAATAGGATTCTAGGATATACCAACAATTGGTGTATCATCCCCGCAAGGAAAAAATAAGGCATGAGCAGAAAGCAGTGTGCGGGGTGTACAACACATACAGGCAAAACTATCCATAGTAATGCCATTAATCCCTAAAGGTTCAAAGTTTGATGAAGAAATGGTAGGAGGATTCGATGGCCTCAAATATGTTGAACATGAAATGTTTGACACAATAAAGTTCTCAAACTTGCCAGCACAGAGTTACCTGGAGAGCAAGGGAGAAGGTCCATCACATGCACCATTGTTGGAGCCTACGTAATAGATCCTGGGCCTATATAATATAGGCATAATGAACTTATTAGATATACTACACTTTGGGCATGATAAACACATAAACATATGTGTAAAGAAGTTGTTAGCATGAGTGCATGGAGGAATATTATGGACGGATAGGTCTGTGCCTATTAATGTTGAACTCATTGCAGCAATCACAGGGCTACCCATGAATGGGGAGAAGCCAGAACAATACTTGGAGGATAAAACTAAGGCGAAATCCATTTTAGATGAAATCAAATCTAAATATGACATGAAGAGGGGTAACAGGGGAATCAGGATCAATGACATCAACTATCCTACAATACAATTTGCAACATGATTGTTAGGTTGCAAGTTAATGTGCAAGTGTAGGAAGGAGGAAGTACCTGCATGAGTAGTAGTAGTTGTGTCACAATGCACAAAGGGGAGATCGATGAGCTGGGCCCCACATCTACTAAATTCATTACTAAAGGACTAAAAGGATGCATAAGACTGGGGCTTTGAGTTCCACTATTCATGGTTACTCATCCTCATTACACTCATGGGATGGCAAGAACCCACATACAGTTTTTTCCTGCCAAGGATAGGAAAATGTGGTGTAGTGTGCTACACATCTCTTCGCAGCACAACAGATCCCAAGAATAAGAAACTTAACAATGATGTATTCATGTTATATCTAACAAAGATGCATAACAGGTTATCAGATACGTGGAGGATTCCCACATAAACTGCCTAGGAGTTTTCACAAATAGCGAACTTCCATGCATTGCGCCATTGTATGTGGCTACAAGAAATGAGGGATCCAACCAAGGAGTTGTTGCAACTAAAGTACTATGTGACAATGCAGGACATCCATATGGAGGTCCAGGAATGGCCCGAGGAGTGGAGAATTCAAACAATCCCAAAGACGGTTCCAGGAGGACAAACTAGGATGAAGGAAAGAACAATCCCTGCATAGTAGACATGCAAAAATGATGCAAGAAAAAAGAAAAATATTGATCAAGGCTAAGAAGGGGGAATCAATCCCATACAGAAGAAAACCAGGACAAAGAAGAAATCACAACGTGGTTCTACATAGGGACTACCATGCATGGAGCAGGAAACAAGAGGAGCGACAAAACAAGTGCATGTAGAAGAAATGCAAATGGATGCACAATAAATTTCCATGGAATGAGGAGAAGGATAGCACAGAGGCATGGATACACAGATGCCAGAAGCATCTGATTCATCAGAGGCCCAAAGGAAGAGAACAAGGGAGAAAGCAAGTGGCTCCAGAAATAAGGCCAAGGCCTACAAGAAACCAATGGAAATATCATTGATGACAAATTATTTGGAGTTGTTAGCCACGACAGTGCAAGATCGACTGTCAGAGGTGTGGGAAAATGTCAAAAATCACAGGGATTCATTTTTGAAGAAAATAAAAGAAGGTAAAATTGTGATAGAGTAGTTGAGGATCAGGAAAGAACAACAACAATAGAAGACAACAACACCAGCTAAAGAAAGGGCATCGGTTGGAGAGAAAGTGCATATCACAACATAGGGGAGAATAAATTTTATCATCACTAATGAGATGTTGTTTATGGATGAGGAGATAGCACAGAGGCCCCTGAAAGACATTGATATGTTGGACTTAGAATTGCCCGAGATTCAAACTAAAGCATTGTAAAAATTACAAGTGAGCATCACGCAAGAGATTAAGTCCAAAGCAAGGTCTGATGCAATGAACTTACAATTGGAACATGCAGACACCACCTCACTAAAGGAGGCACTTAGACAGGAAGGGTAGGAGAAAAAGATCTCGTAACAAAAGGTGGACGAGATGGAGAACCAAATTCAGGAAGTATTTCAAGCCATAACAATCATGCAAAATTAGTGTGTATAAAAAATATTCAAACAATATATATACATATATATAATTTTATATAAAATCAACAATATAAAAATAGATAATGAATATATAGCTAATTACCATGGGACGATATTTATTCGATTCCCCATCAATGTGCCCATGTTTCCTACAATGTTTTGTAGTTGTTGTTATTAAAATTATTACAGGACATGTAGTGCAACATTTTTTGAAAGGGAAATAACATCTACCATCACCATTTTCACCCGCTTTACTTGTTTTCCTATCTCTAATATTCTACGACATTCTTCTGCACAAAAATACCCTTTCTGAACTGTCGTTGTTATAGCAATTAGATTGTTGCAACATCTCTAATTTGTAAAATATTTATAGATATTTTTTTCGTCGCAAGAGCGATGAATGTTCACCAAGTCAATGTTGACTTTGTCAAACAGTGTAACGATCAATGTTGACTTTGTCAAACAGTGTAACGATCAATGTTGACTTTTTCAAATAGTGTAACGGTCATCATTGAATCGTCGCTCTTGTGATGATATCCAAAGGTCATTGCAAGAGAGACGAGAGTCCACTATCTTCATGTTCTTTTCTCTTGCGACGTATAGCTGGTTTCGTCACAAGCGCGACGAACGTAGGATGGATTTATAAAAAAAAGTTAAAAATTCAACTCTTTATCTTCAATTTTGCAATGAAAGGTTACTTTCGTCACAAGTAGTCGTCGCACATTTTTCAATATGTAGTAGTGTGGAGGAATTTGAGATAGTTGTAGGAGAATACCAATGGGTTGTGGGATTATTTGAATTATGAGTGGATAGTGAGAGACAAAATCTTTTGTATATTCCTATCCCCAACTCGAGGGTGACTTGTTGTTGATATCTGGAACATCAAGTCTACGGTTGGGTGGAATGTTCGTCCCAAGCAGTTGGTTGCACAACTTTTTTAAAATATAAGTGTTTTTATCATGAATCTAAGTTAGATTACGAGTTTAGTTGTTGTGTGTTCACTCTTTGTTTGAGAATAATTATTCTATTGTATTTGAGTTTATTATTTTAATTCATGTTTATTTTAGAATGTTGTAGATGAATTTGATTAATGGTATAAGAAAATGGTTAAATCTTTGTTTTTTCCTGTAGTTGTAAGATACATGATATGTTAGCACATTTTTTTATGTGTTTCCCATTAGTAATGGCCTTAGCGAGGTTGGGAATGCTATAGGGGAAGAATGACCTTTGGAAAATCGAGTTGAATGGACAACTTCTAGGTAAGGCAAAATGGCACTCTAGGGAGAAGGTAGAGGAAAATTTTGCTCACCTCATTCAGTAAAATATTTTTGGGACCAAAATCCTCCCTAAATAAGGAGGTATGATCCAAAATGGATCATTATATAATTTTTCATCTATCTTGGTAATTTATGGGTGGAAAAATAGGAGGAATTATATTGGAGGGCCTATTTTAGTGGTAGGTCTTAGTTTTGAGATTTGGTGTCCAAAACCTTCCAGGGCCTTTTTTAAGGATCAAACAACACTTTCTAGGGTAAAAAAATTGCAAGCATGGCTCCCAACCCCCCAAAACTATTCTACACATAGAGACCTTTCCAACGGTGTGAAAATCATCTCAATCAGAGTTTGTATGCAGAAGTTATTCCTCTCACATGTTGAACTACCTTGTTGACCACCATGGTACCAAGTGGATGCCATGTCAACCCCTATTACTCACATGTGGGGCTAGTCATGTGTGGAATTTCAATAATATTCTAAAAGGTCCAAAATCATAACACTAATTTAGGGTTGAGGCATGCAAAAACCCTAACTCTAGACAACCATCAGACTATGTTGAATATTGGGCCACTAGGAGGAGAGGGGGTTTCATTATTTTAGCGTTGTACTTATTCCATAGTTGAATAGAGCATCTAGGAGTGGGATTTCAAAACAAATGAGGAAGAAGATTTTGTAATAGTCAATCAGGCCACAGTGTCAAAGGAAACTCCATAGTGAGTGCCCCTTTCTTTGTATTTTCATTTTCATAACTAAAGAAAAGAGAGTAGAGAATAGGCCTCACCTTCTAGATGGGTTAACTCCTATATCAGGTTTCTCAAGATACATCTTGTGTTCATTTATGTGGATGGTGTTCATTTTCTTGTTCTTTTATTTTCATATTTTAGTGATTTTCATAAATTTGAGTGTTAAGCTAGTAATAATAAATTAGGGATCTAAGTAAATAAATTGAATAATAAAAGATTTCAAAATATTGAAAGATGTGTTTTGATGAATTCTTCTAGTGGAATATCCATAGAAGTTTATATATAACAATGTACATATGTAATAGAGTTGCAGGCAGAAGGTTGCAACTCCCTTATTGTATATTTGTAACATTGTTCATCTAAATATAGTTAAGGCACCTGCCTTGGGTGCCACCTATATGTGTGTGTTGTGGACTTTTAATTGTTCGATGTTATTGTTCCTTGATTTTCTTTGTGTTGGCTAAGTAATGAAATATTGGCTAAGTATAAAAGTATTTCTAGGATGTTTTAAAGGCCACAATTGAATGTAAGCCTACTGTTGAATGAACTTGGTTGAGTAGGAATTAGTTCCATTTGATAGATTGTAGCTTAAGGCAAAGTTATGGATATACCTTAAGTGAAGAGACATAGTTTGATTTTAATAGGTACAGACTAGACAAGCCCTTGTAGCCGAGGCAAAGCAATGTTACAAAACCTCAAGTGTCGAAATAAATTTGGGAGAAACTCAAGTTTGCAAAGAAAAATTTGGATAAATTGTAGATCCATGACAATCATTCAAAACAAAATACATGATTGGCATATGAATTTATAAGTTACATTTTCTCTTTCTCACATATGCTCAAGGTTTTTATCCTTTATTAACAAAATTTATACTATGATCAATAAATTGAAATGTTAATAATGCATGTGGAAATGCTAATATTGCTCCTTCAAAGGTATCTACTTATGAAATTATAAAACATGTATTCTTATGTAAAATATTTAACATGGAGACTAAATTTGTTCGCGATTGAGCTATATGTAAATATTTTAGATATTAGTGAGATCGACATGTGCATTTAACAAGGAAATCAAAGAATTATAGAACCAAATAACAAGTGGAAAAACCAACAACAACAAGAGACGAAAAAACAACTCTCTTCTATTTATAGGAAATAAATAAATAAAAATAAAACTTGATTGGGCCAAATTCATAATATTCCTTGCACTTCAATATCAAAGAATGTTTTCTGAGTAGATATCATCCTACCATAGGTTCAAGTAAGCACTGCAATATTATTTTTCTATTTCTTTCCATTATGAAAACTTAACGTGTTTAAGACGTCCTTAGTTTTGGACAAAATTTTCACATGCAAAAACTTTATAATCATTGTTTATGATGTTTTTTTTGTTTGATAGCGTGTTTGTTACCTGTGGGACTATCCTATGGTCTAGGAAACCATGAACTAGGGGAATCTAAGCCATCAAAACCACCCAGGGATTGCACTCGGCATAGGCCACACCAACCCTTCACATGGATGGATTTTGTTGGGTTTTGTTGGGTTTCTCCTCCCGACTACCATGATTTTCAAACCTTGGTATCCTTACAGAACGAAACCCTCAAAATAAAATCATGCTAGCAATATTTTACTCATAAAAAATTGAAGGACATGCAGGTGGGATTTGATCCACTTATGTGTGCATGGGTCATGATACCATTTAATATAATATCTCTAGGTGCAACCACACATTCAAACACTACCTCAAGGTGCCCCCATGGCTCTAGGATAGTCCCTCATAGGAATTGAACCTTTCCCAATGGTGGAAAACCCCTCACTTTACATCATTGGATCCAACCCCTTTGGGATTAAATTTGAAGGACATGGGGGTGGGATTTGATCAACTTATGTGTGCACGGGTCATGAGACTATTTCTTATAGAATCTCTCTGGGTGAAACCACATGTTTGATCTATTGGAATATTCACCAATACTGAGAGGGGGGGTGAATCAATATTGAGCACTTTTTACCATTTTTAACCATAACATGTAAACATAAAGTTATCAAAATTTATCATATATGATTACACTCAATATATCATCAAAATATATCTACAAATACATAGTACACAAGATTTTTACGTGAAAACCCAAATGGGATAAAACCATAGAACGTTTTTTATACATATCTTGAATATTACATCCACAGGAAGCACCAACTTCCAAACTTCTCCAGCACCAACTGGAAGGAGGAACAAACCCCCTATTTTCATTCTCCAACTCCCTATATTCTCTAGCACCAACTAGAAGTAGGAAACAACCCCTTATTTATAGGCTCCAACATGAAGGAAGCTACAACTCCCTAAATTCTCCAGCACCAACTGGAAGGAGGCTCCAACCCCCTAGTTTGTAGGCTCCAATCTAAAGGAAGCTACAACTCCCTAAATTCTCTAGTACTAACTAGAAGGAGGCACCAACCCCCTAGTTTTATGAGCACCAACTCAAAGGAAGTTTCAAATCCCCTGCAAGCACCAACTTTCTATCTGAAGACACCAATATTCCTGTGCACCACCCAACCTCCCATAAATATAAATAAGAGATTCAACCTATCATTGTAATTGTCACTTATACTGTCACTAATATAGATACATCATCATCATCCACATGTTATTTTTACTTTCATTGATACTGATATATCACCATCATCAAAACTATCTCCACTACAATTGATACATCATCATCATCAAAACTAGATGCACCATAACTGATACATCAACATCATCAAAACTAGATACACCATAACTGATACATCATCATCATCAAAAAATAGATCCACAAAAAATTATACATCAACATCATCAACCTGGGTTCACTTAGAAACTGTGTCCACATAAAGATCCTAGGTCCACATGGGTCCACATACAAACCCCCACATCACTTCTTAAATTTATCTCGAACCCCTATTTGGGACTAGTTTTTGGATTAATAACAAATGTTAAATTCCAACAAGTATAAATTTGTACCCGTAATGAATAAAGGTATGAATTTTTTTTCCAATATTATTTGATATCTTTTATGAAATTCCTCCAAGTTTCACTCCTTTAATCGTCCCTAAAATAAAATTATAGTGAAAATGACAGACCTTCCTAAATTCTGGCCTATTCTGGAGAGAGAACTTGTACAACATGCCACGTGCTCAATATTTGATACATGATTCTGAATCTCACATAAATAATACTAAGGGATATACTCTTTCCAATGCGACTGGTCTCACATAATTTGGATCCTCTATGAAGAAGTTATCATTGTTTTACCCAAAACACGTGTTTGAGACTAGTTATAGGACTAGTCAAAAACCCTATCATCCATAGAGTGTATCTTGAAACGTAAAATGACCCTTAATATTAAATTCATACCACAAGTACCTTGATATGTCTTCTCAAAAACCTCCAATTTTCTCTATCTAAATATCTAGAAAAAAAGTTATAGCAAAAATGGTAAGATGACCTTTAAAAAACATACCTTAGAACACATCATCACAAGACTTCATCTTCCCTTGGAATTTTGCCTTTCTTCACTTCATATTCCCTATGAAATTCACTTCCAATATTTGTTACACATTATTTTCATCATCCCTATGACCGTTAATGATGTAAACCTATATGTTGTCTTCAAAGGGGTCAGTGGCCTGAATTCCTAAAGAAATAAGTGCTAAGAGATCATAATATTGAATGATGAAAATGAGAGGTTCTTAATGTGTATTTATACCCTTCCAAACACCTTCTTTACTTGACCTTGAGTCAGCTTGTAACTTCTTTTTTGTAACAACTTTTTCTCCTTTACTTGAATTTAGGGCCAACTTATAACTTCTTAACCTTAGATCTGAGGCTTCTTTACCATACTTTGGGGCTTCATCTTTAATAGGGCATAACTCCTCAACTGTGAGGAACCACGTGGTGTGCCACCTACCGTTGGAGATGGCTTGATGAGGACTATCAATAAATGGGTATTTTGCATGCATTTTCAATTTCCTTCATACACTTTCTCTTCAATCAACTTTGGGCTTCATGAACACACCTTTGGGGATTCTTAACCACTTAACCATATTTTCAGGGCTTCTTGTATACTTCTTCAAAGAGTCTTCCCGTGAGGTCCATGCTTAAAGCTACACCATAGGGGGACCACTTTGGATACTTCTTCAAATACACCCATCACTTCTAGAAGCTTCCAAACTTGCTTAGGGGATTATTCTAGGGTTGACATCAATGAAAACCAATTTTACAACACGATCACTACCTCAAGTTGTCTCCATGGCTTGAGGTTAAGTGACCCTCATTGGAATTGAACCTTGCCCAATGGTGAAAAAATCCTCGCTTTCCACTATTGGATCCAACTCCTTTGGACATCATTGTTTATGATGTTGAAAGTTTGGTTACACTCATTTTGGATTGGATGGTGATAATAAGGTTAATTATCTATTATTTATTTAAGAGATATGATGTAATCTTATATATATTAAGGAGGTCAATAATGAATCTTTCTTAATGATTTTTTTAATGATGATTGTTTTGGTTGTATGAACAATTGATCAAGTTGTAATGGAGGATTTTAATGTATTTACGATCTTTCGTATTTTTTCTCTATGATTGTAATGTCATGTTATTATTTTCTCTAGGTTGATTTTGTCAGATTACTAATAATTGTTGGTGATTATTACCTTACATTGTGCATGATTACTAGTTATATGTTGTTCTTACGATTTTATTAAAATGTTATGCTCAATCATTTAATGGTTTCAAAATTGTGTTGTGTTGTTGTTGAGACCATTCTATGTTGTACAAGTAACCAATAGTGACAAGTTGGGGCATAAGTGGTCCTTATCCAATAAATATTGATTCATACTCTTTATCTCTTCATTTTCCAACAATGAAGTCCTACACAATACCTTGTTTGATATAACAACTCCATGTTGTAGGTTAGTGGAATCATCAATTGTGTGGCTTAAAGGCATTCTATAAGGTTCTTAGAAAAACTCAATATAACAATGCAATAAGTTGTCTAATTTATTCTAGACTCATCTAACTTCTTTGTTGGTTGCATTGAATCAATATGTTCAATGATGCCTTAGTGTCTTCACACCAATTGGATAGATCCACTTTATCTTCCATTTTTAGTCACAAAGCATGAAAATAAAACAATCCTAAGGCTTTTATCAATCTCTTGGATTTAGTATCATAAAATAGTGCTAATGCTATTTGATCTTTCTGCATGACCATTAAATAAGATTAGGAAAGATTAACCTTACATTTGCATTTCATGAGAAAAACATGTTCTTACTAAGCCAACCCAAGAGGTAGAATTCAAGATGCATGACTATGGGTAGGATGCTCTTCTTCACTATTGTGCCTAAGATGAGATAACATTGTGAGCATAAAAAAATTGTTGTCACAAGCTTCTTCTTTATGTGTATCGTAATGAAGAGTTGATTTTTTATCTGTAGGGATAGGTTGTCNTGNAATGGAGTTCAGACGTGTGCTCTTCCGATCTAATGAAGAGTTGATTTTTTATCTGTAGGGATAGGTTGTATGTGGGGGGTTTTTATGTGCTCGTACAAATTCTCCCACCATAACAAGGATTCTCATGCATATACAAATTTGCAAATGAGACTTTATATTCATCTATATTGTTTCACTTGATAATAGGAATCTAGTTGCCTCAACCAATCTTCATGTTACAAAGAATTCACGTGACCAACAGAGGTCAAACTTTAGACCTTGATTTCCACTTTGACTCAAATAAACTAGATCTGGTAATGAATCCACTCCATCACTTTATTTTAGGTTTGGATTACTTCCAAAGAATTATTGGAAGATAGAAATACATAGTGCCACGATAAAGACAATTAATTCTTACAACTATTCAACAATGGTGTTCATTTTTCGATCCATAATATTAAATTTTCTAATGATATTGTTAATTCCTTCTTTGAGTGGTTCAATGCAACTATACAAATTGTTCTCCATTTTTTTCATCATTTGAGAGCAATTATTTACCATAAAAATTTTACGAACTAAAAAACTCTATGTGAAACAATACTATAATACCAACTTGATGCCAAGAGGAATAATCTATCAAAATTATCACAATTGCAATAGAAACATGCATCGAGTTCAACTTACATACAAAATCCTTAACTTTATGGCATGGTAAAATTAGTTATCTAACTTGGTAATGAAGTAAAACATTGACATGAACATTGGTGCAATTATATTGTGAAAAAAACTTAACTCAAAATTCACATTAATTGAATACTTAAATGTACAATAAGATATATAAAGCAACATGAAGATGAATAAAAAGCACAACAACAAAACATCCAATTACCCATCAACATGTTTACAATATCATGATGAAGTATTTCAAATGTAGCCAAGGGAATACATGACACTTCATTTCTTCATTCATTTTCTCTTTATTGCATAATACATATAATGATAGGAAAAGGAAGATACATAGAGAATAAGTTGGCATGTCATAACTATTGGTAATTTGTGCATATGACCATATATTGAGTTGTTCATCTATGCTAGTGCACTTTCATTGTTTAGATTTGTGTGTTATGATCCAACGCCTTAAAAATGATAAAAAGCCAATGAATATAATCCACTTCGAGGGGGAAACCTCATTTTACAATATATCCAATTTAGAAGAAAATATGAGATATAATAATATGATCCTGAGACTAGGTCTCCTTGGTATATATATAGAAGACAAAGGGTACAATTATAATGGAAGGGTGTAATGAAGGGTTCTAGCCTACATAGAAATATAACACTAGAAATGTAATAATTCAATATATGGGACTTAATAAGGAGTTTTATGTATAACATGGGGCTTTTTCTAGGGCTTAACATGCCCCTCCCCTTCAAATAAGTGTTGTCCTCAACACTTGACAAACCGCAGGTGTTTCTGCATGAAGAAACTCATCTTACCATGTCACCTCTTCCACTGGTAGGTTCTTCCATTTGACAAAGTACTTAGTATTTGCTCAATTTCTCAGTTGCATAATTCTTGTTTCAAGGATTGTTTCTAGTTATAGTATGATTTTCCCTTCTTCATTATTCTTTAGTAAAATAGTTTGGATTGGGATCTTGTTGTGGATTACCTTCTTTAAGAAATAAACATGGACGATCGGATGTACACGTGAATATGGAGGCAACTATAATTTGTAATCCATACTTCCAATCCTTTGCAAAACATTATAGGGCCATAATATTTGGGTAATAATTTATCATTCTTCTTTTGTTGCTTGAGGGACATATGTTTATATGGTTGTAGCCTCAAAAATACCCAATACCCCACTTCAAATTCCCTTGCACTACGATGTTGGTTTACTCATTGTTTCATCCTATTTTGTGTCATAAACAAGTTGTCCTTCAATAGTTTTAGAACCTCTTGTTGATTCCATATGTGGTCCTCCACTAATTGAACCTTTGCAGTCCCTTTCAAGGGTGATGTGATGGATGGAAGATGATATCCATAAAGTGCCAAAAATGGGGACATTTTTTATGAAGTATGGAAGGATTATCCATAAAGTGCCAAAAATGGGGACATTTTTTATGAAGTATGGAAGGATGTGTTGTACCACGAGTCCACCAAGGGAAACCACTTGACCCATTTTGTTTTTTTATCAGATGAAAAAAAATGAAGATATACCTCTAGAAATGTATTCACAATATCAATTTTCACATCAGATTGAGGATGGTAAGATGAGGAGTGAGATAATTGAGTACCCAAACAAGAAAATAATTTGGTAAAAAAATTCCTATGAAAATTGGATCTTTGTCACTTACAATCATATTGGGGACTCCATGTATCTTTTGAACTGTTTCCATGAATGTTGTAGCTACTTTACTTGTTTTAAAAGGATGATAAAGAGAAAAAAAAATGGGAATACTTTGTCATTCAATCCACTACTACCATGATGATAATCATTCCTTTAGATTTGGATACGCTTGTAATAAAATCCATTGAAACTTCTTCCCAATGTTGACTTGGTATAGCTAATGGGTGTAAGAGACCTAGAATCTTGATTTTCTCTCCCTTATTCTATTGGTAGACCACACATTCATACATAAAATTTTGAACATCACTTTTAAGTCCTTCCTAGAAAAAATCCTTCTTGATCTTGTGGTACGTTTTCAAGAATCCTAAATGTCCTCCTATAAGAGAAGTGTGAAATTATAGAAGGACCTTATGTTTGAGTCCATAATTCTTACATAAATATAGGTGATCATCATACCATATCATACCATTCATTTTTTGTAGATAATTTCAAAGTCATAACCTAACATCTTTGTAACCCATTTTTGTTGCTCTTTTGAAGTAATTGTTTCTCCAAGAATTACTTTAAAGTATCATGATATGTTTTTAATTAGAAGTGTATTCTTATAGGTAAAGGTTCCATTTCTTAACTGCATGTAGTATGGCCAACATCTATTTTTCATAAATGGGTTTGAGTAAGATTTTTTTTCTAATTCAGTTGATTTCAAAGGCAAGGAACCTTCCTTCTTGCATTAAAATTGCACTAATGTCATGGCATGAGGCATCACACTCCAAAATAAATGTTTTTTTGAATTCAGGTGTGTTCAGGACAAGAGTTGTACACATAGCCTCCTTAATTTTTTCAAAAGATTTAGTTTCTTCTTGAGTCCAAGAAAATGATTCCTTCTTTAATGATGTTGTTAGAGGTTTTGTTATTTGACTATAATTCTTGACAAATTTATGGTAATATCGTGTCAATCCTAAGAATCCTCTAATTTTCTTCAAGGTTTTGGGAATTGGCCAT
>CBVK0100364061.1:0-13452 GCA_900067695.1 Picea abies | reverse complement strand
AAGGAACTTCGGGATTTCATCTTTTGTGAGTCTCCACTTCACTTGATTCCAAATATCTCGATGGCTGAAATTGCAAAATGGCCTTATTGAGATCGACGATCAAACTCACTTTGAATTTGATGGCCATGATTACTTCCTTGGAAACTCCAGTCGCCATCTGCTCAATAGGTGCATAACCTTGTTTATGACCCCTCTTTCCATATGATCACGGGCTATGATCATAGGCCCAATTCTTGGGCGCTTCATGATTTCTCACTTCGCAAACTTGCACCATGCTCCATGCTAAAACCTTCAATTAGAGAAATTGCGAATTATCGGATCTGGTGCCACGCGTCCCTATGAATCAAACGTCTCCTACTGATTTCAGGTTTCGGGAGTTCGAACCTTTGACGAACAACTTTAATAATATTTCAAAACCCTAGTTCCTGTGAACCATCGATCTGATATTCTCAGGAATGTCCATCGTTGAAGATGATCTCGCCTGTTTCTTGAATTTTGAGCCTAAAATGGACTAATCTGAACGTTGTGCTTTGACATTTCTTGTGCAGACCATGAACTTGGATAACCTATTTCCCTTCACAACTATATGTGATAACACTCTGTATTTGGAGAGGTTAATCCTAAAGAAACCTGTATCTCGCTCCAAATATGACTTAATCATCGAACTAAAAAATGTTTGCATAAAAATCTGTTTTCTACAATCCCTTAAATACATACTTATATATATTTAAAATAAGTAAAGGAATATTCTTAAGTAATTCAGTAAGAAATAAGAGTGAAATACCCACTATTCAATTTATTGAAAAATCTTTAGACTTGAAGTCTAGACAAATATTTGTAGATAAATATGTAGATCTTGGTAACCCCATTGTATCTATATATATTAATGAGATACATTCTATAAATACCTTAATTGAATTTGTATCAACCATTAACATCATGACCATACAAACCATGGAGCAATTGAATTTTCATAACCTTCGTCCAACTCCCACCATCCTTGAACTAGTTGATAAATCTAAGATAAAACCAAAGGAAGTTTTAGATGACATTATTGTCTATTTGGATTCATGGGATTACCCCATAGACTTCATTGTATTACATCCCAAGTTTCATTTTGGAGGACATCCTTTCATTTTTAGTAGGCCATTGATTTCTACTGTAGATAATTTTATAGGTTGCAGATCAAGAAACATGTTTATTTCACATGCAGATTCAGTGAAACAAGTGACCTTATACCCACTTTCAAAACCTCTCATTGAGATGGAAAATATTCCATGTTATGATATTGCATACAATGATTAGAAATTTGTACAGCCAATCTTTATAGTATATCATGTAATGAACTTTAAAGGAGATATAGAGGAGAATGAAGCACCACTAGTGAAAATAACAGTTTTCAGCTGGCGATGGTGAAGATGGTGTAGTTTCCGTTGATTCTGGTAGAAATGGTGGAGTTTCAACTGATGATGGTGAAAGTGGTGGAGTTCCAGCTGGTGATGGTGAAAATGGAGGATTTTTAGTTTTTGATGATGAAAATGGCAGTGTTTCAACTGATGATGGTGAAAATGATGGAGTTTTAGCTGATGATGGTGAAAATGGTGGAGTTTTAGCTGATGATGGTGAAAATGGAAGAGTTTGAGCTGATGATGTTCAAAATGGAAGATTTTTAGCTGATAATGATGGAAACGGTGGAGTCTCAACTGATGTTGGTGAAAATGGTGGAGTTTCAATTGATGATGATGAAAATGGTGGAGTTTAAGCTAATGATGATGGAAATCAAGGAAAATGTTTGTGACTTTAATTGTCCAATTAATTAAAAAACCGATTTTTTCAATCATTAATTATCAATCTAGGAAATTTTGGTTATTTCAAAGGCAATCAAGCATATTCTATGCATAAACATTGAGTATTATGACACTAATTCATATGAAATCACCCAAGATAATCAATGCCTACTCAACTTTGCTAATTGTTGAGACTACATTATAGATTTCATTCTCACTGAAAAATTCTAAATCTAACTATTGAATTAATCCTTCACCATTAAACCACTCCTTGCATAAAAGAAACCACTCATATGAAATGAATTAAAATATATATATTACTTTATCAAGAAGTTAAATCCTCTCAAAATATTTACTCTATGTTTGATCATTACAGAAATAAATTCGCACTTCAAAGAAATTGTGTCTTCATTAAATCATAAATCCACAATCACACCTCCATCTAGATCTGGCTCANNCTTCATTAAATCATAAATCCACAATCACACCTCCATCTAGATCTGGCTCAACAATAAACAATATAGAACTTAATCTATGATATCATTCAGTGATATGGTTGAGATGAACAACAATACTAATCATCAAGGACTAACTGGAAAATTCAGGAAATATTACACTTTAAAGATAGCAAATTGTCAATTACATAGAGGGAAAGCATAATGAAATATAAGATATTCTCCTTTGATATATATTTTTAGTGCTTGGCATATATATTTAGTCTCCAAAATGTCCCAGTGACTACATTGTGTAGGTGAGAAAATAAGTGTTCTGTTTTGTATAAGATTTTCGTAGAATACTCCCAAGATCGAATATGGCATGTCTATGGATCTCGTCAACCATTCCACAACTAGCATTGACTTCCCATAGATATTGATGTCTCTAAATCCTTCTAAATCTATTGCCCTACAAATGGAGATTGCTTTGATCTCTACAAAGTTGTTGGTTCAACTCCCTTAAATATGATTTGATGGGAATTTTAGATGTAATGTATACTTCCCGCTCCACATTTATTAGGGGATTTTGTGGCTTCCCCATCAAAATACCCATAAGAAATTGGTGTTTCTATCGATGGGTCTACAACTAATCTATGGTTTTTCACCTTTTTTGGCTTCTCAAAATTTAAATAAGCTCCTTTCAGTTTGCAAAAAGTCTTGAATGGAGACATCTTCTTTTTTTTTAATTATATATAGAGATATAGATAGTTGATCAAATTTCAGTTTTGATTCCAAGGAGAGGTGAGTCTCAAAGGAAGCATAAACACAACACAGACGAAGAGACCTACCTAGTCTATAAGACCTCTTCTTAGAATCCAAACTGAAATTTGATGAAGGATATTATGGAAATTACATATATATCATGGATCACAGTTATGGAAATTTGTTACCATGTATAATTCCATGAAATATTCGCCAATACTTTAAAAAAGGTTTTATAATTATGCGAAATTTCGCAACAATTTTACAAGATTTTATAATTCTGTGAAAGATTTGCCCAAATTTTACAATATTATATAATTTGGTGAAAGATTCGCCAAAAAATTATATATGCACTTTATGTTATTGATAAAATAGCCTTCACACTTTCCCATGTGTCATGGGGATTTGCCCATTTATTATACATACAAATTTAGGCGGTGTTCTTAAAATTTCCCCTACTAGTCATCCCACCTATGGAGAACAATTCATATTCCGTTAATGATCCAAAAACCAATAAATATGATGGCTCCCCACAGAGGTTATAGAATGAACTGTCAGAGAGGTGGAAGTTCACTATATGAAACTTCCTATAGATGAAGAAACATGAAAAATCCCACCACCATAGTCCACATCGAAGCTCGTGCAATATCAGTGGAATTCCAAGAGAGTATTTTTCAACCCATCCAAGAGAAAATTGAAGAAATGGAAGTCAATATTCCAACAAAGCGCTCTCTCACTCCAACTCAGGAAGCAAACGATGGAGTCATAAAATAGGTGTCTGAAATTAGAAACCCTTGTGGGAGGGAGTCTAAATACTGGTGCAGGGTCGAGATCGATTGACACATGAATATGCTCATTGGGAAAATGTTACAAACCAGAGAGGAATCCCAAAGAACTATCCAACTTCATCTTCATGAATTATTCCTTCTTCTTCACAAAGTTTTTATGTGTCTTCCACCTCCTAGGTCAGAAACAACAAACTAGAGAAATGGGTAGGAAGAGGAAACACCTACACATGAGGAACCAACACCTATGATGAATTAGCCAGCATGGTATTTTTTCAATTGTATTTAATGAATATTAAGAATACTGTGATAATAGACTTTAGTTTCTCTCGAGTTATTATAATCCTAGTGTATTTTGCAAATGAAAGTCTCTTTCAAAACAATGACAAAATAGTCTGGATTGATAAGATTTTCCTCTACTACTGGTCTTGCTTCCCAAGTGGCAGACCAGTAGGAGAGGAAAAGTTTATTAGTCCAGACTATTAGGAGAGAATTTTTTTATGAGTTTTCTAATGACTGAATAATTTTTTTTTCCTTTTTATTTACAAAAAAAAAAAACATTCCCTTCCATTGATAAGGTTTCTTTCTTAAAGGAAGAAAAGTTGTGGAATATGCTTCTTAATCTATTTTAGGAGAGAAGAATGTGTAGAAACTAAAAATAGAGAAGTAACCACCAAATAAAATAAACAAAAAATATAGACAAGATAATATCCTACAGAAAACCTTTCCAGCAGAAAAACCCCACATTCTAATGAACACTCAATATATTATTTAGAAAATAAATGGTTACAATATAGAGTCTTTTTTCTCTCAACAAGATTGTTCAACAGTGGCATAATTATGGAGAAATATTTACAAAATAATAGTAAGATAAAAATTACACAACATTTTGTCTATCCCTAAAACTCAATAAATAGGCATAATAAAACCATAAACCATTTATGGTTATTCATATCTACTTAATGGAAACCACCAACAACATATTCCCCGCCACTAATCTACATTTATCCTCTACCACTTCTCTAAATTTATTCCCTAATATAGCTATACATTATCCCACTTATTTTAAAGAATATCCCACTTCTCATATGCCTTGCAAGTGTGGGCCACCAGGAAGGGCACACACATTCCTTAGTCACTCAATATGAGGAGGGCGCTTTGTAATAGATTATTAGTATTTTATTTTCTTTAGTAAACTTTATTGTAAATTGTTAATAAATAGAAGGTTAAACTTTATCCTTATTTATATAAGGCTCACCTCTCTCCCATAATAGAGTTGATGGTTATTTTATGGTTTAACCTCTTCGTCTCTTATCCATTTATACTCTATTTTACTCTGTTTACCTATGTTCTTAGTTTTCCATTGAATGTATGTTGTATTTCTAGATCTACATGTAGATCAATTGGTATCGTAGCAGAGATATCAGCAAGCTTCTACTTGACATCAAGAATTATACGAAAATCCATCCAACTATTTCAGGAAAAAAATTATTGTGTTTGTGGGTGATGATATCTCAACACCCTTCTCAACATTTCCTTTGGTCATGATCAACAAACTTTCCATCCAGAGTTTCTAATCTTTTTAGTGCACCGTATTCAGGGTTTTACCTTCATGCCATCCTTAGGGTTTATGTATCTTTCCTCCTTGCTTCATATCTCAATGTCTTCACTTGCTTTCATTGATTTTGGCATAGAATGAATTGATGGTGATGCTCATAGGCTCCTATAAGAATATAGCCAGTGTGCATATCCTCCTAAGTGTAGTAACTAGTGCACCCAACCTCCACGTCTCTTTTCTCAATGCCAAAATTGTAGATTGGGTGTGTTTCATTGACAAGGTGAGTTTTCTTGGGTGCGTCTAACATTTCAGCTTCATTTTCTCAATGCATTCTTTAGATATTGGGTATGCCTAGCCTATTAGGCTTTGATTATATCTACATCCTTTAGATATTGGGTTCTCCTAGCCTCTTCATCTTCCATTATCTCTTAATGCTTTAGATATTGGGTGTGTCTCACTCCTTTGGATTTGATTTTCCCTACATGCTTCAAAATGTGAGGGCACCTAGCCTCCTTGACCTTAGTTCTTTGTTCTTGCTTCACATTGAAGCTCGTGTCCTCTGTTTCTAGAGAGCATAGTAATAGAGGCTTAGATATTAGGGAACCTAGGCTCACTCATCCTTGTTCAGAGTGTCAAGCTTCAGATCGAGGCCTTCCTTCGCTTATATCTACATTCTACCCAGTTGGTGGATGGAAAATGTGCTTCCTCATAGGGAACCCTCAACAGAGGACTCCATGTCCAATGTTTCTACCTAGATATAGGATTTAGGATTGTATATCCATTAATTAATTCTTCTATAGGAGAGATGATCTCCAATACCCATGCAACTCGATACGCCCTTTCAATTTCCTAAATTTTCGATCCAGATGAATGGAGATGTCATTGATTCTTGGATTCACAGTCTCTCCACCTATTTCAAGACTTGTCCCAATATGGAAAAGGACATGAAGATCCATATAAAAAACCTATAGTTGGAGGTCCTTATGAAATCTTGGTGGGATACTCAGCTTGAGAATCATTCATTGGTCATTGATACCAGAGAGGAAACAACTACAATTCCCACAAGCGTCACATATTGGGATGGATTTTTTCAAGAATTAAGAGATCACTTGTATCCCCCGAGATTTTTTGATAGTCCTTCCTTAGGCAAGGTCTTTCTTCAGGGCCATTTGGGCCTTGGTCATGGAATGTAAAGTGTCTCCTCAAATATTCTCTCCCAAAACTCTATCTAGTCCTTCTTATGCTAGTCCTCCTTATGCTAGTCCTCCTTATGCTAGTCCTCCTCATGCTAGTCCTTCTATTATTTCCCCTGCCTCACCCTCCACACATCGAAATGAACCATGGTGTACCTTTCACAAGACCAAATCACATGCATTTTCACAATGTTGGACACTTAAGAACCTTCACACCAACAATATTTTATTTTTTGAAGTAGCTAAGCTAGATTACCCTACACCTCTGGAAATAGTTTCTCTTGAAAATCCTATAGAAGTTGACTCTACTTTTATCTTGATGACCTCTTATGAACCCGACACTTCTTATGTACCTTTGTTTAGACATAATTTTCATATTAAGAATGACTTAGATACTCTCATCGTGTACAACGAAAACCAAAATAACCTCTTGGCCTAAGACTTGGTTCAATACCTTCAACTCTTCAGCACTCTGGACATGGTCCCATATCATATCAGCTAGGTACAAAAGGAAGGCCCTTGTCTCGCTGTCTCTCGGTCATGTGTAATGACCTTTTCTAATATCCCTTTCCAAGATATTATGGTGTGTGATGTCTCTCCTTGAGAATGTGTCTATTTGTTACTTGTCCTTCCCTACCAACAAGCCTGAAATATTGTATATCATGCTAAATATCATCAATAACACTTGAAACATGAGGGGTGTACCTATATTCTCACATCTTCTACTCTTAAATCGACCCAACCTATTATTGACTTGTCCTTCCCTACCAACAAGCCTGAAATATTGTATATCATGCTAAATATCATCAATAACACTTGAAACATGAGGGGTGTACCTATATTCTCACATCTTCTACTCTTAAATCGACCCAACCTATTATTGGGCAAGTGACCATTAAGAAAATTAGTCTAAACAAACACATCTCTTTGTGCTTAGTTTTCCCCATTAAATAAGACAACCTCACCAACCCTGTACCTCCTACCATGGCTCCCCTACTCCACAAACTTGTAGATTTCTTCACCCAATGCACGTGACTGCCCCCATATTGCCCTATTGAGAAAAAAATTGATCTATTTCCTAGTGCTTATTTTCCCAACACCCAATCCTATTACCTCGCTCCCAGAGACATTATTGAGATAGAATGTCAAATTGGTCAACTTTTAAACTTAGGCCATATTCAACCTTCATCGTCGCCATGTGTGTCCCCCACCTTTATTATTCCAAAAAATATTTATTTCCAATGGTGACTAGTGACTGACTATAATGCCCTTAATAAAGCCACAATTAAAAAATGTTACCCCCTACCCTAGATTGAGGATTTGTTGGACCACTTACAAGGGTATTGTTTCTTCAAAAACATGTATTTGACAACTAGCTACCATCAAGTTCACATGCATGAAATGGACACATGGAAAACCACTTTTAAGATGAAGTTTGGGTTGTTCAAGTGGATAATAACTCCATTTGGGATGATAAATGTGTCAATCACATTTATGACATTAATTAATGATAGTTTCAGGCCTCATCTGGGAAATTTTGTGTTCATTTATCTTGATGATATATTGGTATTTAGTAAGTCTTGGAAAGAGCATATTAAACACGTATGCGGTGTACTTGAGCTACTACAAGCACATAAACTTCATGTGAAGGAAAGTAAGTCTTATTTTGGACAAACACCAATTCATTATTTGGGATTCATACGAGACATAATAAGGGTTAGACTAGATCCATCTCAGGTACAAGATTTAGCACAATGGTCAGTTCCCTCCAATGTGCATGACCTTAATAATTTCATGGGAGGTATTAATTTCTATAGAAAATTTCTATCTCATTTTTCCCATCTCGCTCATCCTTTACACCAACTATGGAATCAAGAAAAATTTATTTGGAATGTAGAGGTTGAGTGCCACATCATGAAGCTAAAGACCTCATTATGCTCTTCCCTGGCTCTTTGTTTTCTATATATGAATCAACCCTTTGATATTGAGATAGATTCATCTCAATTCACCATTGGGGTTGTAAATAAATATGGAGGTCACCCTATGGCATACCATTCATAAATTCTTGCAGAGGCCAAGATTAATTATGACACATATGAAAATGAGTTATATAGTCTGGTATAGGAATTGAAGCAGTGGCACCATTACATTCTCGAAAAAGAAACAATCCTACATATATATCATCACCCCTTGATATTCATCAATTCACAGAGCAAAATCCAAGAGATATGCCATATTAAGTGGGAGACTTATATTTACAAGTTCCATATAGTGATTAAATACAAGAAGGGTACCACTAATAACATGGTTGACTTGTTAATTTGGCCACCTACTTATGTCCTTTAAATTTTAGAGGTGTGTTGTGGAGCATATGATACCTCGAAAGAGATATATGTAGTGGATTTGTGCTTTCATGAAATTTGGGGGGATTTGCAGAAGCCTACAGTAATCCATCAAACTCCCTTCCTGGATTATACCATCCATGATTGTTGGCTCTACAAAATTAAACAATTGTGTGTGCCATAGTATGAAGATAATCTTCTTCTTGTTAGAAAAATAGGATCGTGGAGGAATAAAATAAAACAAATGTGGAAATATAATACAGAAGATACATAATACAATAGAGACACAAATATACGTGGTTCACCTAGTGTGGGATATGTCCACCGAAGAAATTTCCAGGTCCTTCCTTTATTATTGTCTATCAAAATGAAGGGATACAACCTAACTCACACCCACTGTAACTTCCTCTTATTTCTCTCACAATATCCTCTTTCAGAATACAATATTCACAATGATACATAGCCACAATACATTTCCCTCATAAAGAGGGTTGCCTTCTAGGGAAAAAATCCCTAACAAAAATTATTCTGTTAGATCTGCGACCTTATAATGAATAGTCTAGATTTACAATGAAATTACAATAACGTGGAGGAGTATACATTATTTCAGGGTGTAAAGTCTTAATGGGGTATAAATACGATTGAAAACAAAGAAATTTAAATCAGGAAGATAATTAGGCTCCACAACCAACAATTTTCATCCATGAATCAAACTCTTCTTTGTGCGAGGGTCATTTGAGCATAATCAAGAAAATTTTGAATCTCTAGTGCCACTTCTACATGTATGCTTTTACCAAGAAAGTGGATAAGTTCATTTGTGATTTCTCTATTTCTTCCCAAAGCAAGTCATCCAACTGCAAGCATGGTCTTTACCAACCTTTACCATTTCTCTCACGTCCCTAGGAATCTATTTCCATGGAATTTTTTAGTGGTATTCCTACAAATATCTACAAACAAAATGTTATTTGGGTGCTCATTTTTAATTTTTATTAGATGGTTATCTTTCTCATGTGTCATAATACTACCTCTGTTGATCAAAATGCATATCTCTTCTTCCATCATATTTGGTCCCACTTCATATTTCCTAGTAGAATTATTTCTAATAGGGACTTTCATTTTCTCAGTACCTTTTGGTGTACTCTTTGGTATTTTTTTGGTTTCCAAATTATTTTATCCACCTCCTTTCACCTCTAGACCAATGCAAAAACATAAGTTGTAAATTTTACTCTGTTCCACTCCCTTCACATTTATTTTGCAAAAAACAAAAAGTGGGACTCCTATCTGCATATAATCCAACATAGTTACAATAGGGCCACACACTCCACTAGTTTCTCAACCTTCGAAGATTTTTTTTGGTTTCATCCCATTGCACCATCAGATATTCCCCTTACTCTTGCTCATTTTGGGGTTTTACATTAACAATAGGAGAAAAAATCAACTCAACCTTTTATCCAAACCATAACTCAACACCAAACTCAACTAGATACTGCCTTGCCAACAACCTAGGATCGTGCAAAATAAATCCATGATAATCATCACACACAATTGTTATTTCAACTAGGAGATTGTGTGTGTTTATTTCTCGAAAAACACCAATTCAAAGGAAAACATCATAATCTTCACCCATTGTGTTATGGACCATATATTATTCTGGAATGCATTAGAGAGAATTCCCATCACCTAGACTTTCCTTCACAACTTAGCATCCATGATGTGCTTAATGTTAACAACTTGAATATTTTTGAACCACCTCTCCTTGAGGAAGTTGTCATAGTTCATCATCCAGTGGATAATGTTCATTATTTTCATCCTCCTCTACTCCTTGACACCATTCATGACTCCAATACCAGGACTAATCACCAGCAAAAATGTTTATCTTATCTTGTGGATCAGAAGGGACACACACTAGCTGAAACCAAATGGATGTCTACAAATACATTGAAGTGCACATTACCTCATTTGTTGGTGGAAGTAGGGACACTTCTGAGTCTAAACAGGGAGGAATTGGGCCACCATAAAGGGCGCAACCCTTCCTTGGCCACTCATTATGAGGAGGGCACTCTATAATAGATTAATAGTATTTTATTTTTTTCAACAAAGTTTATTGTAAATTTCTAATAAAGAGAAGGTTGAAAGTCTACCTTGGATCACCTCTCTCTCATAATAGATTTGATGGTTATTTCCTAATATAAGCTCTTCATCTATTATTGTTTTATAATATATTTTTCCTTTATTTACCTCTATTCTTAGTTTTCACATTGAATGTATGTTTTATTTTCAAAAATGCATGCAGATAAAAGTCTACAAGGATAATGCATCAAACTATGAGATAATTTATAGGCCCCATAAGGACCATTGTCTCTTAGCACCACTTGAATTTACCTATGTGCAATAGTTTCTCCAATGCATCTGCAACATTCTATAAGGTGTCAATGTTATCTAGTATCACCTTTCCATACCATACCATGTCCCTAATGGAATAGTATTGGATATCTATATGTGTTTTCTTCGCATGAAATTTTGGGTTTTTCACCATACAAATGACATTATTACTATCACATTGAATTGTAATACTTCTTTGATTTTTCCCTATTTATAAACACATTTTCATAAGAAAAATGGCCTCTTTAAAAGAATAGTTATATTTCATATACTCTACCTCTAAAATGGACAAAGTGACCACAACTTGTCATTTTCGCATCCAACTCACTGCTCCACCAAACAATGAAAACATGTATTCATTCATAGATATCATTTTATCTACATCCCCTACCCAATTAGAATCAACATAACATTGTATATTGAGTGAGTGTGGGTCCCCAAAAACATCACTATGATAGAAAATGGAATATTTAAAATTACCTCTCAAATACATGAAGACCCTCCTCACTAGAGCCCAATGTTCATGTTCGGGATTTTCTATGAATCGATTCAATAGTCCCACTCCTTGGGAAATGTCCGGTCTAGTTCAGACAATGCATACATCAAAATACAAATTGCACTAGCATAAGGAACATAATCCATATCCTCCATCTATAAAGGTGTTGTAGAGAACTAATCAACTTAAATATTTATTCCCATATAAATCAAAACACTTAAGGTTTGCAATTTTCCATGAAGAAACATTGTAGCATAGAGTTTACATACTTAATTTGGCTCAGCCAAATATTTTTTATTTTCTCTATATCTCTTGATCTCCATTCCTAAGATATATTTTGCATCCCTATGTCCTTCATATCAAAGTGTGTTGAAATATAATACTTCGAATAAAAAATCGCATCCTCACTATTACCAAAGAATAACATGTCATCTATATATAGAGTGATAAAAAGGAAATGACCACCATATTGTTTTTAATGCACAGAGTGATATGATTTAGATCCCATAAATCCTAATCCTGACACAAAAGATTCAAACCTTTGTTACAACATTCTAGGAGACTATTTGAGACCATATAAAAACATTTTTAACTTGCAAACAAGTGACATTTTACCTTTTTCAGCATAGTGATATGATTGTTTCATACATATCTCCTCCCATAATTCACCATAAAGGAATATGATTTTCAAATCCATCTATTATATGTATGAATAAAAGGTTGCTTCCAAAGATAATAGGAACTTAATATATGTTAGGAAAAATATATGTTAATTTATAAACTAGGGAAAACATCTCACCAAAGTCTACCCCTCAACTTGGGAACATATTTTTGCAACCAAAATCACCTTGTTCTTTTCAACATTTCCATTGAACCAATCTTCTTCTTGAACATGAATTTCCATTCAATGGGTTTCTATCCATAAGGAGATGGGATCAAGTCCATGTATCATTCTTTCTGAGTGCATCCATTTTGTCATCCATGGCTAGTCCATGACTCCTTATATTCCATCTCCATTACCTATTTCATAGTTATATACTCATGAATGTTAGCATATAAGGAAAATATAGATATGGAATATGAAGGAGTATAATTATACATGTCTAATTTCCTTCTTTCTCAACTGTACCTTCTTAAAGGTGGATGTGGAGTTTTTTCCTCCACTTCCAAGCTAACTTAACCATCCTCCTCATAAGGTCCATCATGAACTTCTTGTTCATATTCTAGTAAAACTTTCTCTATCTTTGGTGGTATATGAACCATTGAATTATTATCATGCTCTTTTGCTTGCATCATTTTGGAGAATACTTAAATTCTCTAAAAGTAACATTTCTACTATGCAAAACTTTTCCAACCATATAATATTAAATATTTTACACTTTCACACCAATTCCATAAAGAATGGTGATAAATTTCATATCCTTGTTATCAAAATTTGAACACTTCTCCTTAGGAACATGCACATATTCCTCACCGCCAAAATAATGAATATGTTTACGTGAGGGATTATTTCCTGTCTACACCCACACAAGGGTATTGTCCAGAATATCTTATGTGGGATACATATTAATCAAGCGACCTATAGTAGAAACAACTTCTAGCCATTAATTATTATCTAATTCAACTCCACTAAGCATACTCCTCGCTCCCTCCATACTTGTTCTATTTGTTTCTATTGAAACACACACTGACACTAAGAGGGGGAGGGGGGGG
>CBVK0100364060.1:564-13452 GCA_900067695.1 Picea abies | reverse complement strand
ATATATATATATATATATATATATATATATATATAGTTTTTTTTAAAATAAAACATTATATTGAAAGAAAAACATAATGATACACATAAATGACATCTTAGAAGTAAAAGCATGTCCATATTAACTCCCATAGATGATCGATATCATTCATTACATGATGCAACTAGAAAAATCCAAAATCAACCTTTATAAACGAGGCTTTACATCCAAAATCAACCATTATAAATGAGGTTGTATGTGCTGAAAATGAAAAAAACCATGAGCTAAAGGCAACTACAATTACATATCCTAATACATATCATACTGATCCTCATCCTCATCATCAAAAATAGAACAAGATGCATGTTCAGCAGAACTAGAGCCTCAATGGGAAGAAGAGGCAATTTGAATTCCACTTCCACTTGCATCATCACCAATATCGAGAGTAGCAAGAGATAGCTCTAAGTCTAGGCTTTCTGCATCCACATCCCACTCTTTATGAGGCCTACTTGTATATTCTTCACCCTTGCGAGACACAAGGTGAAGGTTTGAATGCGCATATACAAGATCCTCATCCTTCTGCGATCCCAACCTGTTGCACTTCACGGAATGAATGAAACCATAGGCGCTCCAATTCCTTTCTGCTGATGAAGAGCTTACCACTTGTGATAGAATATGAGTGGCAAGGCTTTGCAAATATACACCATTTGTCCCATGACAAGTCCACCATTTAATCGAGTTCATGGTGCTTCTGTCCTCCAAAGCTGAGATGTTTGCAAAATCCTCTAATCGAGCAACAAAACAAGCAAATTCCTCCCTCATCTTTGTTTGTTGAGAAGATGGAAACAACCTTTGGAAGGATTTTTTCACTCCTATGGCCACCTCCTTGTCCTTATGTGGGGCCTTTCTCTTCCCATTGCTTTGAGCAATGAACTCCTCATCATAAAATTTGGGATTTAGAGCATGTACCAAAGTGTGCAATGGAGTGTTAAAGCCATTCCACGTAATGATGGACCTCACATGTTCAACAACAAAAAAAAGTGGGAGCCTCCTTTGTAATAATTTCCATGGTTTTCTCAACCATGGTATCCATGCCATCATAAATCTCTCCCAGGAAAGGTTTGTTCGTGTTTGCATCTCGGAGAAGCTCAAATGCAAGTAATGTAAACTTGAGCAAGAATTCTACCTTGCTCCACCAATCCTCGTGAATCAACACCCTCTGCACCATACTTCCTCTCTCTGAATCTGCTTGTCTCCACTCAACCCAAGTCACACCCACCATCATACTCATCAATGCACTTTTGACCTCAACAAGGCAACGCAACATGATGAAGTTTGAGGCATATCTTGTCTCAATAACTTTGAGAAACTCCAATTTGGAGTATTCTTGATACATTGCTTGAGACTAGTGGTTGTTAGTGATGAATTTAATGATCTCCCTAGCTTGCCCTGTGACCTCCTTAATCCATTCAATTTTTTCCTCAATCTCTTCTAAAATGAAATTTAAATTTTGGACAATGCAAGGAGTCCAAAAAATATGATGATATCTACTCTCAACAAACAAGCCTGCAGCTTTGCAAACAACTTTGCAAACGGGTGCATTATTTGTTATAACTTGCACCACATTTGTTGGCCCTACTTGTTCAATAGCAGAAATTAAAATATCAACAATGAATTTACTATTTTTTACCTCACCAGAACAATCTTCTTCTCTTAAGAACACTTCTCATGTTTTTGATGATGCAATAGCATTGACCAAGGGCCCCCGCGTTGTATTAGTCCATCCATCAGAGATAATGGAAACCCATGTGTTCATCCATGAGCTGCGAACTAGTTTGAGAATATCATGAATCAATGCCCTCTCTTTCTGGAGCAACATTGTTCTGAGTTTTTCATAGTTTGGCCCTGTTATCCCCTAACCTAGGGATAACTAAGGAGATTATGTCTCGAGGCCCACAGGTCCTAGACATGGAGTACCGAGAGCTAGATCGACTTGAGCATGGCCCTGGAGGGCCCATCCTTTCATTCTTCAACACCTCTACTTTGTCAGCAGTAGCAGCATCCATCACCTCGGCCTGATCCTGTAGCAAAAATGGATCTTGCTCCATGAGGTAATGAGTCTGGGTATCATGGTATGTGTCACTCTGATCCTCAGAACCTTTGAATATGTGCATTTAATTCTTTTGCTTCTAACGTGTGCTTGGATCTTATGCTTTTCCACTTGACCACACCTGGGGGGAATGACAAGATGCCCTAGTAAGCTGGTACCCATAGGGTTTGAGTTGCCAATGGGGGAATTCATAAAAGGTCATCGTCTGCTCCCACCATACCTATCACTTTTCATCTTTTTCCTGCTCATTCAACCCATTACACTGGTCTGGGCATTGGGTTGGCCAAATATCTAAGGGTTGTACCTTACCTTGTGGGAAGAAGGGGCTAAAGGCCCAGAGGGTAAACGTAGCTGGCAAAAGATAAAAGCCAAAAAAATGAAACCTTGAGATGCTTCGCCCAGGGATCCCTGAGAAAGAAATAAAAAGTTTCTCAACAAGAAATAGAGGGACCAATAAAAAATAATAAAACAAGACCTAGTTAGAGGATAGGGGGTCTCATCATGAGCCAGCCTATTAGGTCCATGGGCATATAGCGGTATGACACTACCAACAGTTGGTCACCACGCCAGGGTAGCGGCTCTTTGTGGCATAGCCAAGAGAAAAGGGATCTCATCACGAGCCAACTTTCTCATCTCCGTGAAATGCTAGTGGGTAACATTGCCACCACTAGTCACCATGCCACGACAGTTTCCCCTAACTAGCCTCTTGAAAGAAAAAGAAGTAAGAATAAAAGATAAAAGGCATGAATGGGGTTGGAAACATTTGCATCCATGACAGGTGCAACTCACCCTCTTCAAAGGAACCCACAGGTAAGCCATACATTTCCCTACTATCACTGCACCCCTTGCCCAAACATCCCTTACCACCTCATCCACTCACATGGCCTAGGTTTTACTCCTCCCGAAAACATCCCACATCCAATGAGCATTAGCCCAATAGGACATCCTAGCGTTCCCTCCAAACATGGCTTGTAGATTAGTATAATGTCTTTGAGCACTTGACCAAGTAAAGGGGGTTTTATGCACATGTTTAATAAACTTGATGATTAGATGTGATTGACATTGCTATGATCCCTGTGAGTTATGAGCCCATGGAGGGTGTATCTGTTGATGTTGCAGGGCCACACTCGATGGACAGGTACACATGGGGAGATGATTAGTTCGAACCTCCATGGGGCTAAAAGCCCACCAGATGGATGTTGATAACCCAGCAGGGGGCAGAGACAGATCGGAGGATTGCATCAGAGAAAGAGGAGGACGTTTCACCAGTGGCAGCTTGGCAGGCCTAGACCCAGGAGGATTGTGCCCTTTCCATCATGATGTAGGCCTTGGAAGGTCCATGATGTCACCTAGGTCACCCATGATGACATCCAATGTTTTGGGATGTTTTGGAGGCAGTTGTGTGCCAAGTGGCACGTGTGGCAGGTTCTTGAGGCCCAAGAAGGCCTAATGTTTTGCTCCAGGAGGCCAATTTTGCCCAAAAAGGACCTAATGTCACCCTAAGAGGGCATGACGTCACCTTAGCATCTTGATTTAGGGTTTATTTGAGGCATTTAATGTAAAAACTAAAAACTGGATATTATTTGTAGCTGGCCATGTCGTCCTTTTTGACCTAATTTTGGTCTTTGGTATTGTATAAATAAGGGGAAATTACCTCTTATTTTTCATCATCTTGGACTCACACTTGTGAGGTCTGAAATTTGCTGACTGAAATTTAGTGCGCACTTGTTGAAGGAAGGATAATCTTGGTGCTTTTTGGGCATTTTCTTGGTGGAAAGTCTACAACTAGGTGATATGCTAGATTATTCTCAGTGAATGTAAGTAAAATTATGCAATTCTTCTTTCTTTTGAATGGTTATAATATCTTTACTTTGCATTTTTCTAAGATTATGAAATTGCTAGCTTGAAACCCTAGGAGATTAAGCACATGTTATTGTCCTTATCTCAATTGCTATCCACCTACTAGATTGTGCCAAGCAGTCGTTTTTCTTGAAGCCATTGCTAAGGGACTTCCCATTGCAACACCCTAGCACTTGTTGCTTCATATTAGCCGTCACTTGCTTCATCTTTGAGTTAAAGAGGGAGGAAAATATACTAAGTCCTAGGGTTACCTACACCTTAGTAGTCATTTTACCCTAGGGTTTGGTGGTTGAAGCCTTGGCTTACCAACACTTCATTCATCAACCCCTCTCGTCTTTGGCTCTCCTATTGTCATCCTTTTTCTTCAACATTTCTGCCACTTTATTGACTCCATTTTCCCTAAGAAAGAACTAGTCTAAGTCCTCCATTGAGTAATTGATCACCACAACCTTCAAAACCTATTCTTTGAACAACCTACTGACACTTTCTAACCCTAGAATAGCTTGATCTACTAACCTACTTGTTGTTGCTACTAAAGTAAGTTACAGCCATTAAATGCAGCATTAAAATCTCATAAAGAAATTGTAAAGGCTGAATTATACTTTGTCCTATGTGCTTCTATCAAATGCTAATGTTATGACTTCAATGGTTAATGGTTTTTAGTCATTTTGAAGCTAGTTTCAAGACATTCTATGTGAAGTATTGCTCCATAAACATTGTTGTTATAATATTTTTGTTTACTTCATCATATTCAGCAAATTGTTTTATTTAATAAAGTCAATGGTTTTATGAACTGCTAACCAACAAGTGCTCTTGCAAATATATAGTTTTCCTGTTGCTTTGTTCCGGGCAGGTACACTTTTGGCATATTATCTCTTCATTGGTTATTTAAACTGGACTTTCTAATTGATGGTGACTTGTGAGAGTGGACCTTTTACCTAGCTACTATCCCTTTGCCTTCTCAAAACCCCAGGTCACTGGGGACGTCTCCCCTGGGCCTACCACCCTAAATAGAAAGAGACATCCTATTGAGGTGACAGTGATAGGATAGTCTCCCGTTATGCCAATTTTCTTTCCTTTTACCTTCTCTTCTATCAAAGTACAAATTGTGCGATAACAGGCCCCTTGAAACCTTGAGGAGCCTCATTAATTGCCTTCACCATATCCTTCCAGTAGGGGGAACGAACCACATTAAATGGGATGCCACATGCAAATATGGCCCTTTCCACTCTTGAATCTGCTTTTTCTCTCTTTTGATTGTTGAACATCTTCATCAATCTGTTGTCTATAGCTGCACCTCATCCTCCAGGGCCTTTGGATATCTCGTTTTCTACCTCTAGATCCCTCTTCTTCCTTGCTTCATGAACAATCCTTGGCTCATTGCTAACACCCAAGGAAGGAGGATGCTTTCTAGTGCCATGCATAGCAATCTTGGCTCTATTGTCCTTAATTGTTTGAGCATCATCATGCTCTTTCTGAAATTTATTCCTCACTTGCAGATCAAGAGTATGTGGACAACCTTCAATACCCTTCCCTTCATGCAAAATGTGAGCCTTGACTCTTGTATAAGAGCCCTTCAAGGTCTTATCCTTCTTGCATAAATTGCACCTCCATTCCCATGAACCTCCATCAACACCCATAGCCTTGACCTTGGTAACATGCCTCCAAAGAGGATAGTATTCTTGCTTCCTGCTTACTTCAACAGCTCTAGGGGGCAAATGAAACAACACTTTGAGAAGCCATGAATGCTGCAAAAACAAGAAGAAAACATGTTCACCAAAAAAATAAAAAAATTGTTAATGCTCACCAAGAGAACAAAAAAATCTGCTGAGCAAACATAAAATAAATCTGCTCACCAAATAGAAAAGAAATCTGCTCACGAAAACCACACACAATCTCCTTTTTGTTGTTGTAGGAAGCTCCTCTTGCTAATGAAAGTGTGAGGAATGAGTGAAGAAAGTGGTTTCTTATAGAAAAGGAAGGTGATTTAGGGTTTCTATTAGTTTCTATAAATTTCTTTTTGAAATGAAAAACAAAGGGAGAAAATCAATTTTATTCTCATTGGAGAATATAGAAAAGGAAAAAATATATATAATTGATTGTTTGGGGGCCCCACAGGCGCCTATTTGTTTCTTATTTCACCTCTAGGACGCTTTAGAACGTCCGAAACGTCGGTTGTATGGGCCGGGAAACGTCATCGACCGTACCGTACGACATTTCCAAATCGGGAAACGTTGTACAGTACGATCGACGACATTTCCTGGCCATACCATACCCATACCAACATTTCTCTTCATTTCAGGGGTGGAAACAGGGGGGGTAGCGTTTCCTACAACTTAGGTTGGCACACTTATTATTTGACTAAAGCTTCAAAGGAAAACTTAAATCCAAATCAGAATTTTGGTGGAGAAATTTGAGATATCCACTCGGAGGGTATCTTACAGTGAACTGGTTATTACATCATTTTCGAGCTACAACATTACTACCTACAGCCATACAATTCTGTATTTGCACAGACATTCCAGATCTGGTGTTTCTTGTATTGAGAATGGGTGATTACTTTGTACTGCAGACAAACTATCACTAAGTAACAGAGACCTGAAAATAGGACAATATTATGGTAGTTCTGAGGATTAGCATTGAATTATTGGCACTTTAGGAAGAGTCGATTCATTGTAGAGAGGGACATACTCTGCTACAAAATTTCATGGTGAGCACATATGCAAGAAGTCATTCTAGTGGGCATTTAATACACTCTGTTTAACCTACTGCTAAAGCCATACTTCATTTAGAGACATCTAACAGTCAAGACTCTTATCCTTCATATCCAACATTGTATATGTGAACTATTAGATAAATTACCCAAGAGGCTAAATTCAAACAAGACTTAGAAAATTTGTGGGAAAGATGAAGACCACTGAAGAACTTTGGGAGAAACTTTTGCAACTGTAGTAAGAGTATCAGAAAAATACGACAACCATGATAGAGCATCTAGAGTGGCTCGAGAAGATAGGAAAAAGATACACATCTAAAGAAGCCAACAACTCACCATGTGAGGGAGGTTTGACAGATCCACATGTGTATGTGGTGGAGATGCCCACACCTAGTCTGCATGAGGGGGTGAGCATAGGAGATGAATAAGCAATGGTCTATATTGAGACCGCTGACACTAGTCGGGGGGTGGAGATTGTCACTAGTACCAAGGAGGAGGGGGTAACATTTGGTCCCATTGATGATTACGAGGCAGATGACATAGCAGCATCTAGTGCACCATTGGCATTGGCCACTAGAGCCCAGGACACTAGCACCAGTAATGGTCAGGATGGCACATATGTTGGGATGGATGATGAGGATGGAGCTGAGCTAGCACCCATGTATGATGAGGCGTCATCTCCAGTCCCTGCTTATGATTCCTACGAGGATGAGGGGATCACTCTTATAGATGAAAAATCAGGCTAGTTGGATGTGGTAGGGAAGAGACATTTAGCACCATACGATTTGAAGGATCGTCTGTTGGTGACCGAGGATCAGGTTACACAGGTGTTGACCAGAACCGATGGAGCCCATAGGTTCATTGAGGAGATTGTGTGGAGAACTCAGATGGAGGAGCGACACAGTGGGATAGCAGGTGGAGTCACTAGTGCCCAGTTGCACATCATCAGGGAGGCACTAGAACAACTGAAGTCATATTACTTGCAGTTGTTTATGGACAGGGACCTTGCTCTCAAGTTTGTTGAGGACAAGGAAAGAGAGGTTGAGGAGTTACGTTATCAGTTGAGCTTGGCACACTCTTAACCACTTATGCCAGATACTCCATCATCTTTGGCAGTAGTGACACGGGAGAGAGGGAGTCTCACACATGATGTGAGGGAGGAGACTCTTGTGATAAGTCAAGACGAGGCGCAGTCAAAGATGCATGTACCTGATGAGAGTGATCGTTTGGTTTGCACTCTTGATTGGCACTGTGAGGATCATGAGCATTTTCCTTTGGAGAGCACCTTAGAGGCTCAGGGTTTAGCTATGGAGATGGTTGAGTACATTCCTTGTGGACCAGGCCGCAAGGAGATATACATATACTCGGATTGGGTGGAAAGATACATGACATATATGGACACACTTTGGGATACAGGTTCAGTCATCATTAGTAGAGTGTTGGTTTCAGTAGTGCATACAGGATACGGGATGATGTAGGAGGACACGGTGGTGTGCAGCAATATACAAGAGCCCTCGTTCACACATGGTGGTGTACGATGGAGCTTCGGGGCATTTCCTCCAAGGAGGCCTCCTGATAGAGTCCTTGATTTTATCATCAGGATTGAGGACAATCGTGGATTGACAAATGTTGAGATGCAGTCTGAGTATGATGATCAGACTATTATGATCAGAGTGGTGCAGCGTCAGCATGGTGGCATCTCTTTGAGATCGGTGTGGGACCCTGGGATCCCAGTTGTTGATAGCTTGACAGTCGACACCGATGGGATTGCTCGTTTACATAGATTTTATTGTTGGGAGGAGAAATATTTTGAGGATATGATTGAGTTTATGATTGCTTGGTTGATCAGGGGCAGTCAGGAAGAATCTTGTGATAGCACCTCGCAGATTCGTTCCATGAGCAGAGGATGCTTAACATTTTCCAGAATTGTATGGGACCCAGGTATCACTTTGAGACAGGTTCAGTCGACCGAGCATCAGATTGTCATAGCATTTCTTGAGGACAAGCAATCTTGGGGCAAGAGGATTTATAATGTCCCGTTTTTGGCGAGCTTAGAAAAATTAAATATTTAATTAATTATTTGGTTATGTTGTCTAAATTTAATTTGAAAACTAATCTTTAATTAATTATTATTTAATTTTAAGTGGCTTAAATAAAAGATAAACATTATAAAGTCACTTTATTAAAAAGTGCTCTTCTAGAAGCTTTGAGGAGGTCAAGTTAGATCTTTCTAGAAAGATCCAATGAGCCTTTAAAAGGAGAGAAGAGCAAGGCAATTGGGCATGTCAAATTTGGCAATTATTTCTTGTGGAGTGCTCGGTGAGCCGATGTTTTCATTAGGGTTTTAGCAAAACCCTTTCATTGGAGTTGGCTTTGGTGGTGAAACTATCCACCCTAGTTAAACAAAGAGGGGAATCCATCCAGGGTTTCCAGTGGAGATTTAGTCTAGTTTAGCTTCAGTCCAATTTCATCTTTGGTGTTTTGTTTGAAGAGATCAAGCATTTTTTCAGGTTATGTTTGTTATTATTGATGTATTGCAACTTCCATAGTAGCCATTTATGCTTATAAAGTTGTATTCAGTGATCCCATTATAATAAAATGCCCCTGTTATCTCTTCCATTTATGTGTACTTTGGTGTGTATATGATATGTTTTAATAAATTACAAGGGTTTGTAGTAAAGTTAATGCTCTAATTTTATTTACAAATTAAAACCCTAAATTTTTTATAAATGGGTCTTACATTCAACCTGTACAGAGATTTCTTCAACCTGCAGACATGAGTCTTTCTATATTCAACTTCAAACCCTTGTGGTTGTTCTATATACACTTCTTATTCAATAACACCATTTAAGAAAACTGTTTTCACATCCATCTGGTGCAACTTCCACTTCATTTTGGTTTCAAGAGCTATGATGGTTCTGATAGAAGTGTATCTGGCTACATGAGCAAATGTTTCTTCATAGTCAATACCTTCATTTTGAGAAAATCCACGAGCCACAAATCTTTCCTTATGTTTTCCAATACTTCCATTTGCTGCATGTTTTATTTTGTATATCCACTTGGAAGATACCACATCTTTGTTCTTTGGTTTGGGAACTACTTCCCATACATCATTATTCATAATGGACTGGTATTCTTCTGTCATGGCATCCATCCATTCTTTCTTCTAAACGGCTTCTTCAAAGCAAGTAGGTTTTTTTTCTACGAGATCACACATCAAGGCCATATAGCTGGAGAATGGCTTAGGCTTCCTGCTTTATCAAATGGTTCTTTCTGGGGCACCATACTTCTCTGCATATTGAATAAGTTATTTCGCCCAAGCTAGCTTTCTCTTGTGAGAGATCGTCATACAGGGAGGTTCCTGAGATTCTATCATATCATGATCTTCTGGAATCTCATCATCAGGAGTAACTGCAACTTCCTTTATGGGTTCTGCAACTCTGGGAGCTACAGGTTCTTCTTCATATACTTCTTCAAGCTGGCATTTTCTTGATCTCTTGAGTGTTGCATTTTCATCAAAGGTTACATCTTTGTTGATCTCAATATGATGGTATCCTGGTACGTAGATTTTGAAGGCCTTAGAGACCTCACAGTACCCAACAAATATCCCCTTCTTTCCTAAAGGATCCAACTTAGTTCTCTTTTCTTTCGGAATGTGTACAAATATTGAACAATCAAATATTGTGAGATGGCTTACTTCTGGCTTCTTTCCGGTGAACATTTCTTCAGGGATTTTGAATCCAAGTGTACAATGGGATAATCTGTTCTGGACATATACTGTTTTTCTTGCTGCTTCAGCCCACGAGTGCATTTGAAGATCTTGATCATGAATCATAGTCTTTACTGCTTCCATAATCGTTCTATTCTTTCTTTCTGCTACACCATTTTGTTGAGGATTATAGGGAGTGGTGAGCTCCCTCTTAATCCCAACATCTCTACAAAAGTTTTCAAATTCTTTTGAAGTGTACTCTCCTCCATTTCCTGACCTGAGTATCTTGATTTTTCTTTTAGAGAGGTTTTCTACCAAGGTTTTGAATTCCTTGAACTTTCCAAGTACTTCATCTTTTGACTTCAAGAAATAAACCCAAGTCTTATGAGAGTAATAATCAATAAAAGATACATAGTATACATACCCGCTTAGAGAGGTCGATGGCATTGGATTGCATACATCTAAATGGACAAGTTCCAAAATTCCTTCTGCTTTACTGTCGCTCTTTGGAAAAGGATTCTTTGTGTTCTTTCCTTGTGCACATCCTTTGCATACACCTTCATGATCAACCTTTAGTTCTGGTAAACCTGTAACTACCTTGATCACATATGGTAAGGCTTTGTAGTTGATGTGAGCTAATCTTCTATGCCAAAGTTCACAAGGACTTTCATTAGAGTGAGCCAAGGCTACATCTGAGTGACCCTTTAACTTGTACAAACCACCTTCTTCTATTCCAATAACAACTGCATCCTCTATAGTTTTTTCTTTAGACCACATAAGAACTTCACCATCTATGAATGCAACTCTGAAACCTTTCTTATCTAGACCTAAAATAGAAAGTAAGTTCTTTTTCAAACCTGGTACATAGAGTACATCCTTCATTCTCATCAGAGTTCCTGAATGAAGTTTGAAGGTGGCTTCTCCCATTCCTTTGATAGGGTACTAATAATCATCTCCAAGTAAAACTTTCTAGAGGGAGTCCTTTTCTATAAGGCTGGAGAGAGTGTTCTTCTGACCTTTCATGTGCTTAGAGGCACCACTATCTATGAGCCAAGTATCCTCTCCAGGTGTCACCTATCCTGAGAGAGAGGAAAACAAAACATATTCTTCAATCTCTTCTTTAGCTAACTTCTCAGGTGGCTCATCATCTTCAATTGCATGGGCATGATGTCTTTTGTTATTTCTCCTCTTGTATTCTTCCCTTCTGGAAGGACAATTCTTGGCAATGTGTCCTATTATCGCTCAGTTTGTAGGAAAGGTTTAGTATCTTGGAAGTAAGACTCAAACCGGCGTAACAGGAGCTTCCCCACCGACTGTCACCTCGATGGGGAGCTCTTTCTATTTAGGGTGGCTAATCCCAAGGGAGACGTCCCTAGTAATCTGGGGTTCTGAAAGGTCTTAAGGTTTAAAGGATCAAGATGAAGGCTTCCTAAAACGTGCAAGCAGTGGTTAGTACTTCAATTGCTAATGACTATCTTCAATATATATGAGCAATAATAACATGTAAATTATTGACGAAGTCAATGATTGCAATTAAAGCTTAAGGTTTATAATATTACTTCTTCAATAAATACCAAATGATAATAGCATTCAATGTGTAAAATCAATCCTTGAAACTAGCACAACGCACTAACCATCATTAATGTGCTCACATATATTTGTTGCTGCGTCAAACCTGCTAAAGATGAAGTCAGCCCTAGTTTAGGTTAGTTTTGGTAGGCAAGGAAGTGGACGTTTTGCAAATTAAACCAATGAAAATAATCTACACATCAATGCCAAATGCTAGATGACAAAATCACAATGTTTTATACCAAACAAGAGGTCAAAATAGGTATGACGTCACTATCTAGTTAGGGTTAGTAGAATCGCTAGGGTTAGTTAGGGTTTCAATTCAAGAGTGTTTAAGAGATTGTTTTGACAACAAAAGACTCAACGTTGCAATTTTAGACTAGTGCCTTGGGTAAATGGAGTCAAAGAGAGAGGCTAAAGGCTTGGAAAGATTTAAACCTAAGGACGGGAGAATTAGGCTTAATGGTGCTGCAATGGCAGGGCCACCAAGTCAAAACCCTAAGGGGAGGAGGCTCATTCCGGTGTATCTAAAGCTAGGCCTCATGCTCCTCCCTCTTTCCTTAAGACTCTTTGGCAAAAACGGCTAGCTTTAAAATATAAATCTAGGGTTGAAAAGTGTTGTTTGGGGCCAAGGCTTTTCAAACCCTAAGAGTCAAACCCTAGGTGTAAAATCAATTAGGCCTAGGATGTCTTCTTTCTTCAATCTATATTTCAAGCTAACTCAAGAAAAAGAAGAACTAGTGTAGCAATGGCTAGGCTATATTCTTCTAAATCAAATGGCTAAACAAATTTTTATCATGGGGACATAAAGCAAGGACCTACTTGTGTGCTTGCTCCCTAGGGTTTCAATGATTAAGCATAAATAACAATGTAACTATACATGTAAGAATTTTAAACCACAACCATTCAATCAAGAAGTTTTGTATGAGAAAAACACTTACAAATCAA
>CBVK0100364059.1:0-13453 GCA_900067695.1 Picea abies | reverse complement strand
GAGCCAAGATAACAAGACAACCATGTGGATGCAAATCCACAAACTACACAGACAAGTATTGTGCTACATTGTGAAATTTTTTTTCCTCTTGAATTTTGAACAACAGTAATATGTGTTCACATGAAATTGTGATTAATGTGCTTATTGTCCAAGAATTAGTGAAGACATGTGAAGAAGGCCAAGAGTCTGAAAAGGACCTGACCAAGAAAGAGGGTCAAGACTTCTGAATTAGTTGAATGAGAAATTCCTAACATGTGTTACTGAGAAAGAACACCGAGGACGGTGTTCCTTTCAAGGGGGAGGGGATTGTAATACCCATGTTTCCCCCAACTTGTAATTAATGATTAATTAAAATTACCATGCTATAGCATGTGAACGATGTAAATGTATTTTGTTTAGATTGCCAACGAATGATTGTGGGGGTGAAGCCTTGAAGTACTAGCCATGATATCACTGGGGGAAAGAATGGGAAACTATAAGAAAGGGTTCATTATGTCAAATGACCCAAAATTTCCCCTTGTTGGGAATAATAAACCTACTTCTAATAAGGAAGGAATGGTGGTTGAATAATCAACCACCCCCATGAATGGAAGCATGGTCTCGTTGAGGAGACAATAGGTTGTCAGCCCGAAGTACCACAGAGTCCTGTAAACCCAAGATGACCTGAGTTTACTTATGACATAAGAAACATAATAAATCAAGAACCATCCTGGGAAAGGAGGTAGAAAAATATACATGAACGAATAGTTTAGGGAGAGGCATGCACAAGAGGCTCTGCAGAGAGCAAGAGAGACGCTAGATAAGAGCGCATGTATAGAGGGGAGCGTGCGACCCTGATATGCAGAAGAAAAGAGGAAGGCCACGATCTTGATGATGAAGAAGCATCTGATAAACCTCGCAGGGATGCTATGATAGAGAAATGATCTCTGAGTAATGGCATAAATTTCCCTTTTGATATCATGGCTTGGCATGGGGGTGGCTAGAGTGCTAAGATTGAATGCCTCTGAGACTACGGTTGGGTGGAAAGGCACACACCCACAGTCAGTTAGTTGGCTGGATTTTGTAATAGATAAGTACTCTCATACCCTACAGAACTGAACTGTGACAATAAAACAAAGTTGGATATCCTGTGAATGTTTCTGGGATGTGCATGTTTGCTTGATGGTTAGACTATGTTTCTTTATCTTTTGCTTGATTGTTTATTTAAGAAATTAAGGACATATACGATCGAATATGATTTGTACACGTAATTACTAGAGCCTCCTGTAGTGGCTCAAATTAAAGGAAAGGAACTTTGATTTCTCTAACCATAGGCCCAATATTCATACGTGCATATTTACCCTTCCAGTCATTTGGATCTCGTGAGAAAAGGGGTATGTTAAGCTCAAGAGGTATAACGCTTGTAGGATACAACCAAGGGTCGTATCCTTCAGACCTTTCACCTATGTGACCAAAGTCTCGTTTCCGCAACCTTAACAAATTCTCAGCCAAGAGTTAAGCGTGTAGCCCACGAGGATTTTTGGAGGACCCATATGACTAAGGGATGGGAACCTTATGCTATCCCAAATGGTGCTAAGTTATTATTAGCTTAGGAACTTCAGAATGTCACAAATTCACAACCCCAAAACCCTCGAATGTCGGAGTCATGAAACATTGTGAGTCGTTGATATGAGGAGTCTGATGGGGACCCTTCTTGGCTGCCCGATCAACCAGTGGAGGGTTTCTCATATGGTACTTCAGCAAAGTCCCACTTTGGGAGAATGGAGTTGTTGTAGTGTCAAAATATCTTAATGTCAAAGTCCTGAATTAACGAGAGCCATCAATCTGGAGGAGTTTCAGGACCAGTCATGACCGTCTGATCTAGATGATGGTCAGTTCGGTGTTGAACTACTTTGGGAGCAAATTGGAGACTACACGGCCAAACCCCCGAAGGCCTAAGTGACAAAGTGACAGGGACCGTTGATTTGAGGACACATTGGGTCCCTCTCTAATCATTGGATCTACTCCATGGTCAATTCGGCTTTGACCTACTCCAGGAGTAAGGGGAGGATTACACCATGAAACCCCCAAACGCCGAAGTGGTGAAGCGACAGAGGTCGTAGATCTTGAGGTCTACGTGGATGCATATTGGTTGTGAGATCCAGGGTTTGGAAGGTTGACAGTCCAAGGTGACGAGGTGTGCTAACGTCACCCAAGGTGACATGGACCCACATTTGATGAGCCACATGTCACTTGGATTTGCATGTATTGTAGACCCTATGTGCCCATTAACACATGACACGTGTCACCCTCTNNNTAGACCCTATGTGCCCATTAACACATGACACGTGTCACCCTCTGAAGGGGCCACATGTTATCACTGCCTCATCCGCATATCACACCTGGCACTCACTGCTTGGTCCAACTGGCAGGAGGAGAATGAGGGACCAACCTATATTTTCCCTCATATCCAGTGCTACTCCACGTGTGAGAGTGGGTGCTTCAGGAGTCTGGGATGTCGGGACTCCTAAGGTTTGGAGCGTGGTGTCGAGGATAAGTTAAAAGGGCCAGAGCCACGCGGCAAGCTTATGAGAATTCAGGAGTTTGAGACTCTAAGAAGGTTCATGCATAGACATAAAAGGGGTGCTTGGTGTCGAAGAATCAAACGCCGAACTATCCTTAGGCGTATGCCTTAACGAGGAGGAAGATCTGTCATCGGAATTAATGGTGGATGGATCTCCATGATAGATATAAGAGCGCTGGGAGATCCGAGACTTCAGGAAATTCTGGATGACATGTATGATATGGACCCACGTGGCCCTTGACTAATAAGTTCCTGAAGGATGGTGGAGGGGCATTTATTCCAATCCTGAGTTCAGTTTGGAGCATGAAGACAGTGGTTGGAAAGCTGTAAATGAGCAGAACATGATGGAGATCACAAAAAGAGGATGTGACATGGTTTAGGGAAAACAAAATTTATGCCCCATCCATTAAAAGAGTATTTAGGGGTTGGGTGTGTTACAGTCCTTGACATGAGTTGGGTTTGATTGATGCGATGAGGGGGAGGGAGAGTAGAGATCATATCATAATGGACATGCATGGGAACCACAAGGTAAAACCAAGAATTTGTACTCAACATTCATTACAGGTGATGTTGAAGTTTTGCGAAGGGAAATAGGCCAGTTCCGACAGTGATGGCTTCGAGGTGAAATTTGGCATTGTTTGTGTTTTCATGATGGCGCACTCATTCAACAAGAGGAGAAACAAACTAGATTATAAGAGTGCTCTGGAGGATGCTCAAATCGTTTGGGCCAAAGCATTGATAATTTTTTTGGTTGTGCTAGTTGGAGGTCAAGGGAGCTCTCAATTGGAAAAACCATCACCAATCCCTACAATTCTGTGGGGGTTTAGGTATTCAAGTTGAAGGTTTAAGGAAATGGCTCGCCTATGGAACATGAAGGGAAAAGGTCGTAGGCCAAGAAGACATGAAAAAGAGGCCTTGACCTCGAAGGGACCAACTCAATCCATTTTGGTGACGATGGATGCTTGGGCGGCCGAGACTAGGTTTGTTGAGTTATGCTTAGAAGAGGAAATTAAGGAGGTTGAAGAGGTAGAGGAGCAGGTCCATATATAGAGATAGGACATTCTAGATAGTGAGTTCATAGAGGAGGTCAAATATTGGATGGAAGACCTGGTCCAGACCAAAATGAGAGACACCAGATACTTCAAAAATTATGGAGACTTATTGGATGGTTAAGGCTATTGTAGGTCAGGCCCTACATAGAATAAGGAGTGATCAAGTAGAAATGCTTCATGTCATATGCATCCTTGAAGGAAATTTTAAATTGTTGCGTTGTTCCCAATATGGTATTAGCTTCAAAGTCACCAATATGAACTGGGAGAAGGAGAGGAAGGAGAACAACCCCATGTCGCAGAGCCCTTTGGGGTCGATTGATTGCCCCATCAATGTGGACACAGTTCAGAACGAGGGTGTTTTTCAGGCTCGTGAAGGATTCCCAACAACAGGCAAGGCTCCTCATGTAAAGAATGAACCCAGTTAATAGGTATATGTTCATGTTCTGACTTAGACTGTATGTTAAATCATTTTATTTTAAATTAGGGGGATAGCCTGGGTCATAGGAATCAGACTTTTATACCCAGTATAGATATGTTTTGTGGCCATAAGCCCAAGACATGGAACTTAAACCATTTCTCTATTATATTATAAACTCCTGAAGATGAGGACATGATATCTTTGTGACTTTGTCAAGGAATTGGGTCTAATTTCCATCAAAGGAAGACCCTTGTACTTTTTTGTACCATTTTCGTGCATATAATAGAATTTCCTACTATTTTTAGCTTTAAAAAACGATGAAAGGGTATATAAAATGGTGATCATATCTTCTTCCTCAAAGCAACAAGAGTTGGAAAAATTCAGAATACTTAGTTGGGTCCAAAGAGCAGGCACCTTTTATCAAAGAGTTCCTTTGGCCAAAATCAGAATGGTGAACTTCATCTCACCATTGAAAACAAAAGGAAGATGTGCAAAAATGGCCTTACACCTAATTTTCCATAGAATAAATAAAGTTGAGATCCTCAAACAATGCGAAATCCTTGCAATTGCAGGACGAAACTAAGAGTATTAATCACCAAATAAAGCAAAGCGCCAATGAACATTTTTCTAAAGCACCCATGAACACTAATCCTCAAGAAACCTCCAATGCTTCTTAGCAAATTGACACTCCCAAAAAATATGCTTTATTGTCTCGAACTGCTGACAAACATGAAATAGGCCATTATAAATCCCACTCTTAGCAAGCCTAGCCTTCAATAGGAACCCTTGGTAAATCACCAACCATGCAAAAACTCTCAACTTACAAAAAAGTTGATACGACCAAACACTATGTAACCAACGAATCCATCTATCCTCTCAATCCATGGATGAGTCAATGAGCATTTAGGACCATGGATAATAGAATCCAATGACTCTAATTGATCTAGATTGGATCATCATACAATTTTTCATCTATCTTGGTACTTTCTGGGTGGGAAAAATTGGAGGAATCAACTTGCAAGGTCATTTTAGCGAAAGGTCCCAGTTTGGAAAATTGGGGGCAAAAACCATCTGAAATAGTTTTGGGGCATTTTGAGACATCAAAGGACACTTTTTGTATCATATGCAAGAATCTCTGCAATCCAAGATCATATGTGAAATTTATGCTTCTCTCAAGTTGACCTACATGGTTGAACACCATTGTACGGGTGGATGCCACTTTAACACTCACTACTCACACATGTATATTTATATATATATAGGGATAGCCATGTGTGGAATTTCAAGAATATTCTAGAAGGTCCAAAACCTTATCACTAACTGAAGGGTTGAGGAATTCAAAACCCTAACACTAGATGGTTATTGGGCTATGTTAAATATTGGGTCGCTAGGAGGAGAAGGGGTTCCATTATTTAGTATTGTATTTGTTCCATAGTTGATTAGAGCATATAGGAGTGGTATTTTGAGAGAATAATAGAGGAGGAGAGATTTTGTAGCAGCCATATAGGCCACTGTGTCAAAGGAAACTCCATAGTGAGTGTCTCCTTCTTTGTATTTACATTTGAAGAAAAGAGAGCAGAGCATAGACCTCACCTTCTAGCTAGGTTTTGTCATGTATTGGGTTTCCCTGGACATATCCTGTGTTCATTTGTGTGGATGGTGTGTTCTTTTTCTCATTTCTTTCATTTTCATATTTCATTTATTTTCATAATTTCAAGCAATAAGCTAGTAATTAGTAATCTAGGATCTAACAAAGTAATTTTCATAATCTAGGATTTCAGAATATTAAGATCTATTGTGACGAACTGTTCTGATGGAATATCGATGGAAGTTTACATATCACTAATGAAGTGAGGAAAAAAACTGACAAGAGTCATATTGTTACAGTGGTTGGTCAAAGCACCAACTCCAACCTCTCTAAAATGGCCTGGGCATTCCATTGTTCAATTGATATGACTCAACCTCTAGGATAAGCCCTCATAACTCCATAATTGAAAGATGATCAGAACAAAGGAGACTATATTCTTGAGAAAAACCATGCCACTCCTTCCAATAAAGAAAGATTGAATCCCACATATCACCCTAGAGAAATATGCCCTTCCTACTCATTCTATGAGACCAAAAGAAAGTGAGTTCTTCCACAAATGAATCTTGAACCCTCCAAATCTAAATGGGATGAAAAGATAAATCCTAATTGACCCTGCTACCAACAAACCAAATCAACAACCACCTTCCAAGTGGCCTAGATTCTTTGAAAGAGAATGGTGCAAGACACCTAAAATATATGAGGAGATGATATGATATTGCAAAGTTCAAAAGACCCCTAGACTCTACCTGAATGTTGTGTTGAAAGAACCAAATGCCTAAACAGGATATGCCAAGGCATTGGACCCTCAAGACACCACATCACCTACTTGGCCACCAGAATACTTCGTTGAATGGAAATATCAATCAAACCAACCCCCACCTCATCCTTGGGCATGGTGCAAACATCCCATGGAACCAAGGATAAGCGTCAATCTCCACCATACCTAGACCGCATACAAGCTCTCAAAATATTCTCAAGCTTTCAGAACTGAAAAATTATTGGGAAACCAACAAGACACATAATATACATGAGAATCTTGAAGAATACAACCAACAATAGTTAGCTTACTTGCAAATGGAAGGTCCTTAAGATATCAAATATGAAGCTTTCTTTGCAACCTCTACAAACACTAATCCCACATGGCAACTGGAGACAAACCAACTGCAAAGGGAATCCTCAAATATCATGCAATAACCTTAGGTTGAATATAAGACCAGGAAACAAGGTTCCAATATAGGGGTGCATCCAAAACTACTAACTAAAAGTCAACTTTATGAGACACCCAAGGCAAAGGAAAATGTGTCCAGACAAGCAAGGGCTCCATCAACAAATTCCTTTTCTACTTTGATTGAGAGGAGATAGTCATATACAAAGTGGTTGCTAACCATCTAGGAGAAGAATACCATGAATTTGACCACAAATATGAGTGACCTCTAACAAGCAACCTAGAGCATCTGCTATTAAGACATATAAATATGGGTCCAAAGGACATCCCCGGTGAAAACAATGCAAATAGATATAAGGAGACAAGGCCTTATTGATCAAAACAAATGTCGAAGCATTGGTGAATAGATTGTTCACCATGGAAACTCATTGGGCACCAAACCCTAAACAAATCAACATCTCATAAATAAAATACCAATCAACTTAATAATATGCTTTTCCAAAATCAACTTTCAAGATAAAAACTATTGCCTAGTCTCCCTGGCCCACTCCATATCCTCCTAGGAAAAAAACATAGTGTCAAGAATGAATCTTCCCTGAACAAATCATGTCTACTACTAACAAACCAAATACTTTTCCATTGAGTGAATTCACAAAGCCAAATCCTTAGCCATAATTTTATAAGCAATCATGAGCAAGGTGATAGGTTTCCAACCACCAACGTAATCCTTGGATGCATTCTTCACAATAAAGTTGATCATCCCTTGGTTGAGAAACTCAAATATTCAACCAATAGAAAAAAATTCAGAAGCCAAAGAATAAAATTTATCACCAATAGTATCTCACATGAACTTGTAGAAATCACAAGGAAACCCATCCATGCCTATAGATTTACCATTCTACATATAAGATAATGCAACAAAGCTCATCCTTTCAAAATTATTTTTCCAACATATCCCTATCACACAAGAACCTTTGTAGGGAACGACAAGACAATACGCATCTCAAGAAGCCACCACCCCATCTGTTAAAGCATAAGGAGAAAAAATATTCTGAAAATGGTAGTTAACATACCTCTAACCTCAGCAAGATCCTTAACAAGAGAGCCATTAGCACGACATGACCCAAGCACCTTCTCTGTCATGACCTTATGCTTGGTAAAGTCAAAATAAAACTTGGAACCCTCATCCCCTTCTTGAATCCACTAAAGAAGAGAATGAAACCAAACACCCTTGGCTATGTAGTCCTTAGCTCATCAAACAACCATATCCAACTTCATAGCCTCCTCTCAATGAGCCACATTCTTCTTTAAGAAAGGTGTGAACGTCCTCAAGACATTGATCATCTAATCACAAATCCTTGCTATGTTTTCATGCTAGCATCCTACCCTATTGACATATATCACATGCAACATATACTCTCTTAATATAGAATTAGAGGGAACATGGATTTATAGGAGTGCAAAGTAAGTAAATTCACCATATCTGTTCTTCACCATGAAAATGTCGATGTTCATTTTAGTGGTTACCTCTTGCTGGACTTTGATCATGTGATAATATTTTATCCACATGGACTTGACCCATTTTCTCATGGCACGTAATAGAACCACTACCACTATCACAACTACAATGGGGGAGAAGCCACATTCGTTGCAACCACAAAACCTTTTGTACATGTAATGAACAATGAAATCTCAACCCTTCTCAAGTTTTAGTTAAGACATTGTGCAATCTCAACTCTTTTCAAGTTTTAATCATAATCTGTCTAAAGGACATAACACGGGACGATCTCAAAGTCTCTTTGATCTATCATGGCTAGTGCAATTGTATATTGAGAAAAAATTAGTGAAAAATATAACACCAAAATCCAACGAGAATAATCGAGAACATGAATGAGTATTGCATGGATGGATGGGGACACATCCATAAAAAGGGGATTTTATATATATATATATATATATATATATATAAACATGATACATAATTTATATAAATTAAATAATTTTTATGAATAATTAAAAATAATTAAATTAAAATATTATGATTTTTATTAAATAAATTATAATTAATTAGAAAAATAAAATTTATTTTTATGTTTTTTTTTTTTAATTTAATAATTAATAAAAATATTTTTCTTATTTAAAAAATATTATATTTAAGTTTTTTTTTTTTTTGAAAATAATGTATTTAATTTTGTTTAAATAATTTCAGTTTTTAAATATATTTATTATTGAAGAATTGAAAAAAATAAATTAAAATAAATTAGAAAAAACAGATTTTGTTTTGTATTTTTTCATTTTCAAATTTAACAATTTTAAAATACAATTTTTTTTTTAATTTTAAAAATGCTATTTTTTATTTTTATTTTATAAATTATTTTAAATTTTAAAACCTTTCATTTTCTTAATTTGAAAATAACATATTTAAAAAAACTTTTAAATTAAATCTTAAAATTTAAAAATAAATTTTATCATCGAAAAATTAAAATTAAAATTCTATATAATAATAAAATATAAACATATTCATATAGTGTTGAACCCTACTAGAAGTTTTTATTTTCCGTGAGTTTGGGATGGATACAATTGTTTTTGTTTTAGTTGGCGCAATTAAGTTTGAATTTTTTTCGGAATATTTTTAAAAAAGTTATGGAATGTTTAGAAGTTTTATATATGATTTTTTTTTTTTTAAGTTATGGAATGTTTAAATGTTTTATGGTTTATTTAAGAGTAAATTTCTTTTAATTTAGAACTTATTAAATAGAAAGATAAATAAAATAAAATTATAATTTTTAATGTGTTTTGTAAATTGAAGTTAAGATATATTTGTGTTGGTCTATTATATATTATTATTATTATTATTATTATTATTATGTTTATTTTTTTCACTTTATATTAAGTATTGTGAAAAAAAAAATTCATTTCAGTGTATTAAGATTAAGTTATTTTACAAATATTAAACTTGAGCTAAATGTCATTATTGTTATTTTATTATTATTTTTTAATGCAAAATACATCTTAAATTTACAAAAAGTTGTATAAAAAATTATGGAAGGGTATAGGTAAGGATGGAGTGACATCTGAAGTGATGGAGGCGACACACATGACCAAACCAACATTCGATGTGATGGAAGTGGACAAGTGCTCAAACACAAACATGCAAAGGCAGGTGGCAGATACGTTGTTTGTCCTTGACATGAGTTGGGTTTGATTGATGCGATGTGGGGGAGAGAGATCAGAGATCATATCATAATGGACATGCATGGGCACCACAAGGTAAAATTGAGAGTTTGTACTCAACATTCATTCTAGGCGATGTCGAAGTCTCGCGAAGGGAAACAAAGAAATTATGAAAGTGATGGCTCTGGGGTGAAATTTGGTATTGTTCGTGTTTTCATGATGGCACAATCGTTCAACGGGAGGAGTAGTGAACCAGTTTATAAGAGCGCTCTGTAGGATGCTCAAAAATTTTGGGCCTAAGCATTGAGCAATTTTCTGGTTTTGCTAGTTGGACGTTAGGGAAGCTCTCAGTTGGGGAAACCATCATTGATCCTTGTAAGTTTGCAGGGGTTCAAGTATTCAGGTTGCAAGTTTAAGGAAATCGGTCTCCTATGGAGCAGGAAGGGAAAAGGCCATGGGCCGGGAAGACAAGATAAAGAGGCCTTGACCTCGAAGGGCCCGACTCAATCCACTCAGGCGGCTAGGGATGCTTGGGTAGCCGAGACAGGGTTTGTTGACTTATGCTCGGAAAAGGAAATTAAGGAGGTTCAAGAGGTATAGGAGCAAGTCCATCTATAAAGGTGACACATCTCATATAGTGAGATCATGGACGAGGTCGAAGATTGGATGGAAGAACTGGTCCACACCAGAACGAGAGACACTAGATACTTCAGGTTGATGGAGGCTTATTGGATGGTTAAGGCTATTGTAGGTTAGGCCCCGCATAGAACGAGGAGTGATCAAGTGGAAATGCTTCATGCCATATGCATCCTTGAAGGGAATTTTGAATTGTTTTGTTGTTCCTAGCATTGTATCGGCTTTAATGTCACCTAGAAGGCTTAGGAGATAGGAAAGGAAGGAGAACAACCCCGTGTCGCAAAGCCCTCCAAGGTCGATTAATTTCCCCATTGACATGGACGTGGTTCAGAATGAGGGTGTTGTTCAGGATCATGAAGGATTCCCAACACCAAGAAAGGCCCCTCAGGCAACCAAACCAAGTTAACTGGTCTTTGTTCATGTTCCAACTTAGATTTTATGTTAAGTCCTTTTTGTTTAAATCAGGTGGATAGCCTAGATCATAGGAATCAAAATGTATACCTAGTATAGATATGCTTTACGACCACATGCCCAAGGGTCTAGAACTTTGACGATTTCTTTGTTTCGTCAAAAAATCCTAATGGTGATGACATGATATCTCTATGACTATGTTAGGTAATTGGTCTAGTTTCCATCAAAGGAAAAAATATGAAGAGTATCTCTGCAACGAGACCAAGCATGCTTCTTTGAGAAATTGACCTTTGATCTTGCACCTCCACATCTACCCCCCCCCCCTTCTCCACCATATTAAAATCTCTTCTGACAATCCATTCCACAGGAGGAAGAGATGGAGCCATCCAATCCCAAAGTCTCGATTGCTCTTAGCTAAGATTAGGAGCCACTAAACCATAAAAAAACCTACTACCCAATCCCAAACCAAAAGCTTCACCCACACACATAAATCATTTTATTTTGAACCAAATGCAATTACAAAACTCTAAAATAGGAAGAGAGAGAAATCACTAGACCTCTACTCCCCTAACAACTCTTTGAAGTCCAAAAGGGAGCCTCAAACAATAGTTCATCCTATTCTAAAATTCAAAGATGATAAACTTGACCTTCTATAAGAAGACCATGTCTGGTCAAACATGCTACAACACATTGTACATAAACATTTTGGAACTAGGAAGCATCATCCCACGAGCATTCCAAGATAGCAAGGACAAATTCATTCCAAGGGGATATGAAAGCCTAAACTACTGAAGCGGTTTTTCATCTCAAATCCATCCAATCTAGACGAATGAATCATCACATCCTTATAAGACTTCATCCACGGTTGGGGATTGGAGACTAATATCCCTAATTGGCTTGTCTACTTGAATAGGAGAGGAAACCACCTTCCAGATGTTCATTTTGACCTACAAGCTAGACTCAAAATCCATATTAATTGGATCATAATAAATGGATCCATTTGTGATCACTAACCTAGGGTTCTGAGGTGCCCTATGGAAACCCACTACCAAGGAAGATGTAATGCCATGATGTTGCTCCATAGGGCCTTTTGAGGCTTGAACAATACCACTGTGATCAATAGTGCCTAAGAAAACACCCCCAAAACTATATCTTCTATAACCCGAGACACTTGAACCTAAACCACTAGCACTTAAGCCACAGGAACCTATACCAACAAAGCCTAAACCGCCACTCCTTGCACCAACACCAACAACATTGGATCTAAAACCACCAGCACTAGCACCAACACTAGAACCACCAATTGAAGGACATATTTGTCCCAAAACACCACCACCCCCAATACCTAAATCAAAGGCAACATAGGTGCCACTAGTCCCTAGACCAATGAAAGGAGGGGTTGAACCACTACCCTCTCTTTTCCCCTCACTTAAGTGATATTTTCAAAGAGGACAATCTCTAATCATGTGGTCTTGAATTTGACATGCAAAACAGGCATTTGAAAGATTTAGGTAGCGAACCTTTTGTTGATGAACACCATCAATTGTGCATACATACATAAAAGGAGGGAGATTTCACTTGAGATCCACCTCCACACATACCTGAGGGTTCACCCTAAAATAGTTTTGATCACCATCTAGAATAAGAAAATTTCCAAATCGACAAGAAAACAATTGAAAAAACGAAGACAAATCAACTGGAAGGGCAGAAAACTCCAACTGATGTGTGTAATGCACCTAGTCAATGTCAAGTAGGTTTGATATTCACCCTCCAAGACTAAACATAGGCAATATTACCAAAAAATATTCCAAGTAATTCAAAGTATAACACATGTTGCAACATCAGAATTAACAAGAAGCACACATACTCCAATGCCAACCCCGAGTAGGAATCAAAGGAAATCCCTTTATCCTCCTAGCTCAGTAAACAACATCAATTGAATGATGCTTCATCTGGAATCTTATGAAGGAAAAATGGAATCAACCCCCTAGTATCCAAATGCACACCCCTCAAATATTCTTTATTATCTACTAGGAAAATGTTAAATTCATTCTAGTAGATAGAAACAAATTAGGAGTCATAGGACGTAGAGAATGAGGAGGAACCTCAACTACTTCTCCATCCAAATCCACTCTAGGCTCCTTGGAATTTTCTTGGGAGGAAACTTTAACCTCCTTTGTACCCTCAACAACAAAAATGTGGACAATAGTCAATGGGACAAGCACCACTCCAAGGGAGTCCCCCCCTTAATAGTTAGTTGGGCATCAACATCAATAGCACTAGGAAAATCCTTTGAATCTTGATTGAGACCCACCACCAACTCATCCTTTATGGTTTCCACTTTTCCTTGAGATGGAAGATAAGGTTGTTCAACAACACAAGTATTCCAATAGAGGACAAACACCTTCAGTAACCACTCACATAACCAGATCAAAGATCAGCACAC
>CBVK0100364057.1:0-13456 GCA_900067695.1 Picea abies | reverse complement strand
GGATCAATGGCCGTTAAGATTGAGGAGAGTATGAACCGTCGGATCACTCTATGTCAGGAACATATCGTGACCGTCAGATTGCCTAACTACAAATGCATACTAATGCATACTAAAGAAACACACTTTNTAGACCAAGTTGATCTTAACTAACTCCTAAGTGTCTAAATATCCTAACATAACTAATGGCCCTTTCAGCAACACCTGTGAAGCAGATGAAGTATCACCTGAGGTAGAGGCAGGGGTGGTTGCATGACTCAGATGTCTACAACCTTAGCTGGGACACAGATTTGTGACTACACACTTCGCGCAACACTTAGCATTAATAGTTCACCTAGAATCAACCCTTATCTCACTTAGAAGATAACACAGAGCAACGCAGTATATACTTAGATCTAAGATAGTTTCATCACTTAGCAACATACAACATATTAGTTTCAATAGATCAAGCACTAAGCATCTTACATATCAGATCTAACATGCATTCATATCTCATAAGCACAAAGCATCAATAGATCTATCTAAACACATCAAGCACTTAGCAAAGAGAGAGAAAAACACATCAGGTCGAGGCACAGAGCACAACACACAAAGTTACCGTGGTTCACCCCCACCTTGGGGCTACGTCCACAAAGTCTTCTTCTTTATTATCTCGGTCAAGAAGTTACATCACAGAGCTTCAACAATACTTACTTCGCACATGACAGAAGATCTGAACAGCTCGCTAGATCATTCTTCCTTGCGCTAAAAGAACAGAGCCTTCTACAATATCTTTCACTTAGCCTCTTACAAGATGCACAGAGCATTTATAGTCATTACCAGCACTTAGCTTACTTGCAACTCTTTGATCACATAGATCCAACTTATCGCTCCCTACTTAATTCACCTATGCATCTATTTATACATACAAAAGTGGGCCTAAGCGTGGGTAAACCCATAGGGCGACATCCCTTTCCCATTACATTAACCCAAAAACCCAAAAAGGACCCAAAATGGGCCGAGATCTTGTGATCTCCACTTCGCATCATGCTCCATATTTGACAGGCTTTCGAAGTCTCAAAATGGTCAAATCTGACCAAGTATTCCCCAAAACTTGGTCAAGGGCCAACAAACCCCCAACACTCACCTGTGACTCGTCCCGAGTCACTCAGGTATGCGCAATTATGTTTCAAATGCCTCGATCTTGGCTCGAGCTTCTTCGAACTGATGTGGTACAACGACCTCTTGATCAATGAATTCTTGGATTACTGCATCATTTACTGGCCCTTCCAGGCGTTTTTCTGCGATGATGACAATTTTTTCAAGCTTGGCTCCTTGGCTTTCAATGTCGGTGAACAGTTGGCATGCCTTTTCTTGGATTGGCTGAAGTTGTTGGGAGACTTCCATCACTTTACTTTGCAGCGTGTGTACCTATTGTTGGGTGGTGCGTTGTTCTGTAAACCTCTTCATTCTTTCAACTGGGGTCAAGGTCTTCATTTGTGCTTGTAGTGTCTTTGCATGCTGCGTTTCTTCTTGGAGTTGTACCTCTAATCCATGCAACTCTGGATTCTCTGCGAGGTTTTCAAGAGTTTGGGCGCTTCTAGTGCAAAACTATTTGTATTCCAAGGCAAAGGTTTTTAATCAATCGATCATGTTACGAGAAATTACCTCTCTCATATCTCTTATTTCTTGAGGAGTCTCAGGCATGGTATGAATTTCCAAGTCTGTGATGCACTGCTGAAGTTGTTGGATGAATTCTTCAAGTTGTGCTACCTGTTGTGGAACACATTCTTCAATCTTTATTTCTATGACCGTCACAGAGTGAAGTGCTCTGTGAACCTTTTCCTATACTTCAAGTTGCTCTTCTAGAAACTGTGCTTTTTCCTCATCCCACTTCACTGTCAGGGTAATCTTTTCCTGATTTTCCTTACTCTGTTGTTCTAGAAGTGCATTTTTTACTTGCATTAAAGCCTGGGTGGCTTGCGTTGTGTCTTCTTGAGCTCATCGAAGGTGAGCTTCGGCTTTATCAGTGATCTAATGTAATTGGGTGGGCTCATGATGTAGTACGCGCCCTCGCAAGCACGTCTACTCACAGGATCTTCCTTTACCACGGCCCGAAGAACTTTAACATTCCTCTATTTCCCTATCGGGAAATATGCACCCACAGAACTCTTCTCGTGATCCCCTCTCTTTACTTATCGGGGGATCGGACTTCACAACTTCACGAATCCAATGGTCGAGCATTGGTTCCATGAATCTTCGAAACCCGATATACCAGTCAATGCTGACCCTTTTCCCTTTTCCTATGAGGATTTCTTCTATCGCAATTTTTCCACTTGCGATGTCGAACAACCCACTTTACCGACTCCCGAACCCCAATACGCCAAAACTTCGATGCTCTCACGAGTTGACTATTCAACAGTCCTTTCACTCCATCATCATTTCAGAGTTCACAATATCGCGAATACTAATGCATATGTTTTGGGCCTTCTCGCCACGAAACTCCGATATACGGTGCCACCTGTCCACTAGCCGACTCCTCTAGGGCCCCACACTATCCTTTTGGCTATCAGGATATCGCGTTTCGTGATATCGTGATACCAGCTGCTATGTTTACAGATTTCCAACCCACGAAACCCCGACACACGATATACGTATAGATCCGACGACCCTTGTGGCTCCGATCAACTGTTCTACCCCTCTTGAGCTTTAAATCCTTCGGGAATACTTAGTGTATCTCCCCTGCTTCTCTGTGAGATCTAACGGCTCACAGGATGTCGCGCATCCTCCTTGGAGAATACCGACCGTCCTTTCCTCCTTTGAAAAATCTACAAAACGACTAAGTGTTCCTCTGCAGAACTTGTCCACCTTCATGCAAACTTGCGACGCTTCTTGCAATCCTTCAAGGCACAACTTCCCTGTGTTGTCCTTCAACAACTTCGAAGGCCTTACCCTTCCTAAACTTTCTTATAACTCTGAGTCTTAGAAAAGACTCTTGCGTGCACTCCTTGTGACAACCCTCAAACACTTCAAGTGCTTGAATCCTTCGACTCTACGCACACCTGCATCAACAGTCCTTCAACCCTTGCTCAGGTTTGCAACCCTGAACTTCACTCAACCTGCACACTCCTTGCATGGCTCCTATGCCCAACTGCACCCTTGGGTGAATGAGAACAAAAGCTAAACTACCCGAGCCCCCTGTCAACGCACTCCTTGTGGACACTTCGACTGCACTCCTTGCAGGAACTCCAACTCAGATAGAGAAACAATTTAAACTCATTCCTTTTTCCCTTCAGACTTCAAACTTAAACATGAAATCATATAAATAGCATATAAAGAAAATGTATAACAGGAAGCAAAAATTCATGAGCATATCATTCAGCATCAATACACAGAGAACAACACAAAACCATGAATTTGAATCAACTCTTCTATTAATCCAAATATCTGTACATGGGTGTTCTTACACAACTCTCTGCATGCCCTTGCTCCAATGCTTCTAACTCTGATTATGTTACAATGTACAATGAGGGTGTCTATATCCCGTTTCCCTCTTGCGCTCTACAATTGTCTAATCTAGAATTAAATTCTATCTACCTGCATTAACTATTTTAAATGCCTTCTATCTACTAAGGACGAGAGCCAATGGCTCAAGGATCGTTTACAATACACAAGTGCACCTCATCTTAATGGCTCATTTAAGATCGTGCAACAACTTCAAAGAGATTTCAAAAATTATGTTGGTGCTTGTCCAGCTATCTCTTGCCTTCCGCGCTGGCTCGCTTGATGTGGGAGATGCTCCTGCATCATACTCCCTCGCTTGAAAACTTTCATGGGCTCCTGTCCATGAGCTCTTACATGGTCTTTCCATGCTTCTGTATCTCTGCTTCAGTCTCCCAGCTGACATCTTCAACTGGATGGTTCTTCCACTTGACCAGATACTCGAAGTATTGCTTTCGCCTGGTCCTTTTTCTTACTCTCTTATCCAGTATGCACTCCATCTGTGACTTTTCTTCAACTGGCATTTACTTTGTCCACTGGATCACTAGCTGCTCATCTCCAGTCTCTTCTTCCCCAACTTTGTACGGGTACAAATCCGAGATATTGAATATCAGAGAAATTCCAATCCCATCAGGTAATTCAATCTCATAAGAATTCGGCCCAATTTTCTTCAAGACCCTACATGGCCCAATTTTCTTCATATTCAACTTATTATATGTTCCTCTCGGGAACCTTTCCTTTCTCAAATGTTCTAGGATCAAATCACCAACCTCAAACTGAAGTTGTCTTCTATGTTGATCTGCTCTGCGTTTATATTCCTGACTTGATTCCAACAATCACTGCTTCACCTGGCTATGAAGTTCCTTCATCGCCTTTGTGAATTCTTCTGCACTAGTGCTCCTAATCACATTCTGTTCTTAATCCCTCAGTTCAGAAATTCCTCTCATCTGCATGCCATAGACAACATGAAATGGACTCTGCTCTGTGCTCTTGTTAACTGAGTCATTATACGCAAACTCTGCCTGTGGTAATATATTGTCCCACTGGCTGTGGTTTTCTGTCACCAAGCTTCTCAGCAAGTCTCCCAGACTTCTGTTGATCACTTCTGTCTATCCATCCATCTGAGGATGATAAGCTGAACTAAATGCCAAGTTAGTTCCCAGTTTCTTCCATAAGGTCCTCCAAAAATTCCCTATGAATTTAGTGTCTTGATCCGAAACTATACTTCTCGGCAACCCATGAAGTCAAATGGCCTCTTTGAAAAATAGGTTCGCAATGTGAGTTGCGTCATTAGTTTTCTAACATGGAATGAAGTGTGCCATCTTGGAAAATCTATCCACCACCACAAAGATTGAATCATAACCTCTTTGTGTTCTTGGCAACCCTAATAAAAAATCCATGCTAATTTCATCCCATGGTCTCTCTGGTATGGGAAATGGTTGATAGAACCCTACATTCTGTCTCCTTCCCTTCGAATGCTGGCAAATTCTGCATCTGTCTACAAATCTCTTGACATCTGCTCACATTCCCAGCCAAAAATATGACTCATTCAACTTCGTGAATGTCTTGTCATGACCAAAGTGCCCTGCCAATCCTCCACTATGTTTCTCCTTTAACAGATTCTCCCTCATGGAGCATTTCAGAATACACATTTGATTTCCTTTTAACAACAATCCTTCCTGGATCATGTATTCTATCCATGGGTTTCTGTCTCTGAGAACTAGATTCTCATACGCTTCATATGCCTCCTTAAAATCCTGATCATCTGCGTACATGTTCCTGAGATCATCAAAACCCAACGTTTTGACTCTGAACTCCTGCAACAACAAACACTTCCTGCTCAAAGCATCAACAACTTTGTTAGCAGTACCAGAAATATGTTTTATCACAAAAGTGAAATTTTGTATATACTCAACCCATTTGACATGTTTCTGATTCAACTTCTCCTGTTGAGTCACAAACTGCGGTGCATGATTGTCACTGTACAATACAAATTCTTTCGGGATCAAGTAATTCCTCCATTTCTTCAGTGCCTGAATGATAGCATAGAACTCCTTATCATAAGTGGAGTACTTCAATTTTTCCTTGTTCAGCTTCTCGCTGAAATATGCTATCGGTTTGTCTTCCTGGCTCAAGACTGCCCCTATCGCAAATCCACTTGCATCGCATTTCACCTGAAATGTTTTCTGGAAATCCGGCAAGACCAAAACTGGTTGTTCCGTGATCTTCCTCTTCAACAGATTGAAACTTTTCTCATCCTCTTTAGTCCAGTGAAAAGACTTGTGTCTTTTATTCACTGTATCCATCATCGCTACGCTAATTCCACTAAAATTCGTGATGAACTTTCGGTAGAAACTAGCCAATCCGTAAAAACTTCTCACCTCGAATACATTCCTCGGTGATGGCCAATTCTTGATCACTTCCACTTTATTTGGATCCATCCTCAACTCATTTTCCAAAATAAAAAACCCCAAGTAAATGAGTTCTGTCTTCATGAATGAGGACTTCTTCATATTTATCAACAGCTTCTCCTGCTGTAACTTCTGCATCACTGTAGCCAAATGCTTCAAATGCTCCGCTATTGTTTTACTGTAAGCCATTATGTCATCCAAATACACAATGACAAATTCCCTGATGAACTCCCTCAGGACTTCGTTCATCAACCTCATGAAGGTACTTGGCACATTTGTTAAGCCAAACGACATAACAAGCCATTCATACAACCCTTCGTTTGTTTTGAATGTTGTCTTCCATTCATCACCTTCTCTCATGCGGATTTGATGATAACCGCTTTTCAAATCAATCTTTGAAAAATACCTTGGTCCACTCAAGCAATCCATCAGATCATCCATCCTTGGCAATGGAAATCTATACCTGATGGTTATCTTGTTAATGGCTCTTGAATCAATACACATCCTCCAGCCTCCATCTTTCTTCGGACTGAGTACTGTTGGAACAACACATGGACTCAAACTTTCCCTGACTAATCCTTTGTCCAACAAATCCTAGACTTGCCTTTTAATTTCTTCATTCTCCTGCGGTGTCAATATGTACGTAGCTTTGTTTGGCAAACTGGCTCCTGGTATGAGATCAATATGATGGCTCACACTTCTGATCAGCGACAACGAATGAGGTAGTTCATCCACTATGATGTCAGCGAACTCTTCCAGCAGTTCCTGAACTTCCTCTGGTAAATCATCCACTCTGGTGCTAGTCAGAACAATCCTCGGTTTTCTGACCACAATAAACTGTGGATCCTCCTTCTTCTTAACCTCGGTAAGGAGTTCCTTCCCACTCATGAGAAGTATTGTGTTTCTTACTTCTGGCTTCACCTCTTTATCCTTAATTGGAAGCAACATGTGTGTCCTCCCATTCTTCTCTAGGGTGTATGTGTTCATTCACCCATCATGAATCACATTCCTGTCATATTTCCATAGTCTACCCAACAATAGATGAAAAACATCCATAGGAATGACATCACACAAGATCTTATTATTATATCCTCCTATCTTAATTTCAACCAAGCATTGTTTAGTAACAGTTACCTGGTGTCCTTTTTGTAGCCACGAAACTCTGTATGGGCTTGGATGATCAGTCGTCTCCAACTCCAGCTTCTCTACCATCTCTGTAGTAACAAAATTATCCATGCTACCACTTTCTACAATGACCTTGCATAACCTGTCCTTGGTCTTGCAAGCAGTCCTAAAAAGTCTGGTCCTTTGGACTGAACTTTACACCTCCTTCTCTGGTGTCAAAAGTACTTTTCGCATCATCAACGATCTTCCACCTTCAGCATCTTCTACCTCAACATCCCGCCTCTGTGCCTTGGTGATGTGAGCTTCTCCACTTTCTTTATTTTTATCTGGACACTCGTAAGACTTGTGCTCATTCTTTCCACATGTGAAGCATGTAATTACTCCACCTCTTCCTCTTCCTCTGCCTCTAGTACGAGGAAAAGTGTTGTTGTCAGCATAATCTCCCCTCTTCTCATTAAGTTGTCCTCTCTGTTCAACATATTTCCCTCTCTGCAAGGTTCCACCTCTCTCAATTTTACCTTGAGGTTTCTTCCAGTCTTCCTTGTGCTTCTGGTTTCTATCCTGGGCAACTGATTTGCCTCTGGGATGACTCCTACCTCGGCCCCTCTGACTTTTCTTTCAGCTCAGCTTCTCTTTAGCTTTCAGAGCCATCTGATAAGCATCTTCCACCGTTCGGATGGTTACCATGCTCATCTCATCCTGGATATCATATCTCAGGCCATTCATGTATCTAGCAACTTTTTCATCATCGCTCTCCCGATGACCTTCCCTGATGTTCAATTTATAGAATTCCTCAGTGTATTCCTTCACTGTCATCAACTTCTGTCTCAGGTTCTACATTCTTCTGAACAGAGTAATTTGATAGTCTCTGGGGATGAATTTCGCCTTCATCTTCGCGATCATTCGATCCCAGCTTTTGATTTTCTACTTGCCCTTGCAGCGTCTGTCAGCTTGTAGTTCATCCCACCACAATGTTGCATGTCCTTTCAATCTAGTGACATCATGCTTGACTTTCTTGTCCTCTTCGACATCTTCATAATCGAAGTATGTGTCCAGAGCTCTAATCTAGTCTAGAAGCTTCTTTGCATCCAAGTTTCCCTCGTAAACTGGAATTTCCATCTTTTCTCTTGCACCCATCCTAGAAATAGCTTTGATCAAACGTTCGTTTGATGCATCTTCAACTACAACTTCTTCTTCGCGTTTAGCCTCTATTTTTCTTTCGGAATCACTAAGATCCCCTGCACTGGCTGTGCGTCTTTGCGTTGTCTCCATGTCTTCGAGTCTAGCTCATAGATCACGCATCTCTCTTTCCATGGCCATATCAGTCATATGTCTGCCTCTTCTTCTCGACATTTCCCTATCCTCTGGATTGGGTGATTGTCTATCTCTCCTTGGCGGCATGGTGAAGTCTCTCCCTTCTCTGCTATAGAAAGAAAAGAACCTTTCTGTGCTCTGATACCAAACTGGTGAAGTGTATCAGAGTACTCTTTACCTCTTATGCCTCCCTCATCTGAAATGCACAGACAAGAATCAGGCTCTGATACCAAACTGGTGCAGTACGTGCCCTCGCAAGCACGTCTGCTCACATGATCTTCCTTTACCACGACCCGAAGAACTTTAGCATTCCTCTATTTCCCTATCGAGAAATCTACACCCACAGAACTCTTCTCGTGATCCCCTCTCTTTACTTATTGGGGGATCGGACTTCGTGACTTCGCGAATCCAATGGTCGAGCGTTGGTTCCACGAATCTCCAAAACCCGATATACCAATCAACGTTGACCCTTTTCCCTTTTCCTATCGGGATTTATTCTATCGAAATTTCACCACTTGCGATGTCGAACAACCCACTTTACCGACTCCCGAACCCTGATACATCGAAACTCCGATGCGCTTGCGAGTTGACTATTCAATAGTCCCTTCACTCCATCGACATTTTGGAGTTCACAATATCGCGAATCCCAATGCATATGTTTCGGGCCTTCTCGCCACGAAACTTCAATATACGGTGCCACATGTCCACTAGCCGACTCCGCTAGGGCCCCACACTATCCTTTTGGCTGTCGGGATATCACGTTTCATGATATAGCGATACCAGCTGCTATGTTTACGGAGTTCCAACCCATGAAACCCCGACACATGATATACGTATAGATCCAATGACCCTTGTGGCTCAGATCAACGGTTCTACCCCTCCTGAGATTTAAATCCTTCGGGAATACTTAGCATATCTCCCCTGCTCCTATGTGAGATCTAATGGCTCACGGGATGTCGCGAATCCTCCTCGGAGAATACCAACCATCCTTTCCTCCTTTGAGAAATCTGTGAAACGACCAAGTGTTCCTCTGCGGAACTTGCCCACCTGCGTGCAAACTTGTGACACTTCTTGCAATCCTTCAAGGCACAACTTCCCTATGTTTTCCTTCAACAACTCCGAAGGCCTTACCCTTCCTGAAATTTCTTATAACTCCGAGTCTTAGAAAAGCCTCTTGCGCGCACTCCTTGCGGTAACCCTCAAACACTTCAAGTGCTTGAATCCTTCGACTCTGCGCACACCTGCAGCAAAATTCCTTCAACCCTTGCTCAGGTTTGCAACCCTAAACTTCACTCGGCCTGCACACTCCTTGCACGGCTCCTATGCCCAACTGCACCCTTGGGTGAATGAGAACAAAAGCTAAACTACCTGAGCCCCCTGTCAACGCACTCCTTGTAGACACTTCGACTGCACTCCTTGCAGGAACTCCAGCTCAGATAGAGAAACAATTGACACTCATTCCTTCTTCCCTTCATACTTCAAATTTAAACATGAAATCATATACACAACATATAAAGAAAATGTATAACAGGAAGCAAGCATTCATGAGCATATCATTCAGCATCAATACACAGAGAACAACACAAAACCATGAATTTGAATCAACTATTCTATTAATCCAAATATCTGTACATGGGTGTTCTTACACAACTCTCTACATGCCCTTGCTCCAATGCTTCTAACTCTGATTAAGTTACAATGTACAATGAAGGTGTCTATATCCCGTTTCCCTCTTGTTCTCTACAACTGTCTAATATAGAATTAAATTCTATCTACCTGCATTAACTATTTTAAATGCCTCCTATCTACTAAGGAAGAGAGCTAATGGATCAAGGTCCATTTATAATACACAAGTGCGCCTCATCTTAATGGCTCATTTAAGATCGCACAACAACTTCAAAGAGATTTCAAAAATTGTGTTGGCGCTTGTCCAGTTGTCTCTTGCCTTTCACGCTGGCTCGCTTGATGTGGGAGATGCTCCTGCATCATCTCATCATCTATTCCTGTTGTTGCAACTTCCAAGGGCATAGTAGAAGTTGCTCAACTGGAATGGAGTACCTGCTACATTCCTTGAAGTTTTCCCTTGATTCGGTTGAATAGCTCGTCCTGCTTCACTTCTTATCTTTCTGTGATCTCTTGTGAAGCATCATTCATTGTAACGATTAAGAAGTCGAAGTCATCTGGTGTGAGGGTAGTCTTAAATGTAATTCAGGTAGCCTTAGATTTCTTTTGGGATGAGGGATTCGGTGGGGTAGTCTTCCTTTTCTTGGAGGGATCCTCCTCTTCTCTAGGCGGAGTAACCTCACCTTTATTTTGCTCGACTTTTGTCCCGCCTAGTTCTTCACCATCACCTCCTTGCACAGGTGAGATCGAAGTGGTCTTTGTAGATGTGATATGGATATCTTGAACTTCATCATCCTTCTTAGTCTTACTCAGTCCAGGTGTATTCAACATAGCTTCATATTTCTCCTCGTCGGACATTTCTGCGGGGTCTGCTGAAACAAGGAGGTCCTCTGACCATTCTTTGGTAATCTGTTCCAAGTCTTCTTCTGTCAACTTATAATAAGAATGAAGCTATTCTTGGTGCTCATGAGCACGTGGAGTCAGATATATAAAGTGGCAATCCACGTTGAACTTGCTCCTCAGCAGACCGAGGGATCCTCCTCTTCTCTAGGCGGAGTAACCTCACCTTTATTTTGCTCGACTTTTGTCCCGCCTAGTTCTTCACCATCACCTCCTTGCACAGGTGAGATCGAAGTGGTCTTTGTAGATGTGATATGGATATCTTGAACTTCATCATCCTTCTTAGTCTTACTCAGTCCAGGTGTATTCAACATAGCTTCATATTTCTCCTCGTCGGACATTTCTGCGGGGTCTGCTGAAACAAGGAGGTCCTCTGACCATTCTTTGGTAATCTGTTCCAAGTCTTCTTCTGTCAACTTATAATAAGAATGAAGCTATTCTTGGTGCTCATGAGCACGTGGAGTCAGATATATAAAGTGGCAATCCACGTTGAACTTCATCAAGGTTCTAAACCTATGAAGTGTGTTCGGGATGATGCGTGGTGTAGACTAGATTGCATTCTTCAATTGGTTGTAATAAGCGTGGAAGATGACATTGGACTACCATTGTTTGTTCATGTTGTTGGAGTACCATAGCGTACAAAACCTTGTGGCCAGTGTTTCAAAGGGTTTGATCTCTGGGAAAGTGGCACCCTCCGTTAGCTCCCAGGTGATGAAGGTGGTTAGTATGAGTAACCAATTGAAGTGGAACTCATACCCTTGGTCTTGCGCTTCTCTACAATCAAGCTCTAGCTGGTTTACACGATATTGTGACCAATTCATCTATAGTCCCTTGGTGCACTTCCCTACAAGGTCAACTACGAATCCAATCACTTGTGTTGGTCTGTTCTTACGAACTAACTTGCCTACGATCAGCTGACAGGCAAGGCACATTGCACCATTTTTGATAGAGGCTACCTTGTAGTCTCGTGTGCCCTTCACAACATCGCCATAAGTCTCTTTAATATTTTGTGCGAGAACATGGTCCGATGTCTTTCCTGGGTAAAAATCCTATGGGTTAGGACCTTGCATACTAAGTCCCATGATTTGATTGATCAAGGTCAAATCCACAGTGTCATGGCGGTCTAGCCATAAGTAATCTCCGTCGAGCAGGACAACAACAACTTGACACATGCATTGACTTCCTGGTGTCTTTCAAAGTGTGGGATCTTCATTACATTAAGGAGTGTGGACTGTGCAATGTTCTGGGTCCATGAATGTGGGACAATCTTAGAGTTCTTGGCTTTGGTCTTGGTTAAGTACTTATTTCGAGCCAACATGATGTAAGCTTTACGATCTCTGAGGTTAAAATCATTAAATTTAAGTGTTGCAAGCTTATCTTGGTCAGCACGGATTACGCGCATTCCTTTTGGGAGGTACGCGGTGATCAAAGCATACTCAAACTCACAAGGCATGCTATCATGGTTGATGGCACCACTTAGAGGGGTTAAGTACATCGGTAGAATGCATGGGATAATCTTTGCATTTGCGATGTCATCCTTGTGCTTAGTTCTTCATTCTGCGCAGGCTCGTGATGTCCCTGCTCGAGAAGTCAATGGGGAGGCCTGTACTCCTGGCATGGATGAATATTGAATACCAGTGGAATTTCTTCTTTCCAACATGACTTTCTCAGTCATTTAGTCAATCAAAAATTCTTCAACTACTTTCTCAGCAGCACTGAGCTCGTCCAACATATAAGCTCGAAAACGATAATCGGGGTCTCGATGATCTCAGATACTGCACTAGGATGAACAATCTGCTTGCAATGCTCACGATATATAGTCACTAGTACTACGGGCTTCAAATTCTCAATTTGGCAAAAGTGTTCTTCAGGCAGGGCGTGACGGGTTAAATAAGAAATTCGGCAACGACCTTCTTGCAACGGGTATGGAGACTCCATTAATTCTGTTCTATCTGTTCTGATGCTGGCCAATGGTCTAGTAGTGACCCATAAATGTTTTTCGACCTGTTCGGAGCAGCAGTCGAACGAACATATTAGCCTCCAATGGATATAGTGCTTTGACATGGTAAAGTGCCATAGGTCGTTGTCCTGATATTCCGGTGAAGCTCGAATTTTGTAATTTTTCTTTCTGTGATGCTCCACCTAGAATATACTGTAGTTTTTTAATCTTCACCCTCTTCTTACGTAACTTTCTATCCTTCTTCCTAGTGAGCTTCATCTCAGTGGTTCTTTTCCTGTTCTGATTCCTATTTTCCTTGGATATAATCACTTCACATTGCTGAGGTTCTTTCTTAGGGTTCATGGATAACATCTCTTCTTTATCTGTGATAGAGACTTCAATCTTCTGTGAGTCCTCTAGTGTTCTGGTAACTTCAACATCTGTGTTCCTAGTGTGATATAAATTTGATCTGTCCTCTTGTTCTTCAATCAACTGTGTGATAATTTTAGTCATGAAGTCTTTTAACTCTTGTCTCTATTGTTCTAAAACATTTTCTTCTTCCTTCTTTCTGGCTTGATCTCTTTCAATCCAAGTATTTCCAAGTAACATAATAAACGAGGTGTTGTCCTCAATAAACTTGATGATCTCAAAATCTTCCTCTGTCGAA
>CBVK0100364056.1:0-13457 GCA_900067695.1 Picea abies | reverse complement strand
TGTGTATAAGAGACAGATATATAACTCGTCGAGTTCTCCGACACCAACCGGAAGGAGGATACAACCCCCTTTCCTTTTTCCATCCCGCCATCCTAAAATATAAGTGTAGATCAACTGTCACTAGCAAAATCACTGCCACTACCACTGTCACTGTCACTATCACTATCACTGTATCCAACCTGTCACCGTCACCAATATACCATCATCAACCAAATCCACTCACATGGATACAACAACCATCACCAAACCATGTACATCACTTTGTGCCAACAATGCATCAACCATGTACCATATCATGCATCAAACCTGTACCATACCATCAACCATGTACCACACCAAGTACATCAACCATGTACTATACCAAGTACATCAACTATGTATCGTCTCATGCATGAACCATGTACCATAAATCATATACCATGAGATGTGCCTCAACCATATACCATACACCATGTACCATGACAATGAAGTTCCTCAACAAGGTACTCAAGCATGTACCAAGATCACCAACATATGCCTCTAACCATGCACCATATCATCAACCATATACCTGAAACAACATGTCAATCATACAACCAAGTACCCATATCATTAATAGATGTATCTCATACATATGATGCCATATACCAAGTGTGTATATCAACCATGCACTAATATCACCAAGACCTGCACCTCATACATGTACCAAGAATATGCCTCACACATATACCAATGCCTCAACAAGATACCAAAGGCATAACCATCACATCATCAATATATAACCAAGATGTACCTCAAACCATGTGCCTTAAGTATAAACTATGTGCCTCAAGTATAAACCATGTGACAATATTCATCATCAATGCACCTCAATAGATATACCTCATACATCCAACATGTGCCTCTAACAATGTATCATACTATCACCAAGGTGTACCATACCATGTATCATCACCACTAAGCATGTGCCATACCAACCTAAGTATAACCCTTAAACTTACCTCTGATCCTATAGCTGAGCTAAAACTATATAATAATGACCTGTAACTATACCTCAGTCCTCAACATCCTAGCACCAACATAATCCCAAATTTTTTTTTATCCTTGTGGGACTAAGAACTGATGTCACGCGGGGCCTCACATGACACGCATTGTGCAACCCATAGGGATGCCTCATGGGACACTAGCTGTCTGACCCACATGGATTATCCAATTAGGTTTTTTATAGAAAACCCTAGCTCTTCTATGTAATCCCAAAATTCCCTCACTTCTCACCCATCACTACCTCATATTTCGCTGTCACAAACTTTCCAAATAGATCACTAGTTCACTAGAATATATTCAATAGAATAAGTGAGTGAATGTACTTGTGAATGAATCCTTGAGATGTATTTATAATTTTGTTTGGTAATCTCTTTACTTAATCTTAGGGGCATCTTTAATTTCTTGTTACAACCACTTTATCCTTTTATTAAAGACTTGTAACCAACTAGGGGCTTCTTGACCATTCTTCGGGGCTTACAACTTCATGAAGGCATATCTCCCTGACCATGAGGAACCATGTGGCATACCACCTATCACCGAAAACAACATGATGAGGAATATCCATCTATGAGTGTGTTACCTACATTTTCACTGTCCTTCATGTCCTCATTCCTCAAACAACTTTGGGTCTCATGACCACACCTCTAGGGATTCATGTAGACTTCATCAAATGCACCCATTACATCTATTGACATCAACCACTCTTATTGAAATCAATGACAACTAACTCACCATCAATATTGAACACAACTTTGGGGTATCTCGAACAATCTAAGGGTTGAAATCAATGACAACCAACTATCCAACAATGGTCTCGTCGCCACTTTCCATTTATGGTTACACGTCTCCACTAATTTTCCATTATTATCTCTCTTTAATACTTGTCCCATCATGTATGTTTTTTAATGTGTTTCCCTCCCTCTACGCAAATTTCTATCCCACTTCAATCCTTTTTCCTGCACATCATTCCTTCCTCCTTCTACATATTTGCAACATTTTCTAACTTTATCTCCTTACTCGTTTAACCTTATGCATCACTTCAACCTTAAAATTCTTTTATTGTTTTTCTTCTCTTATTTTTATTTCTATAATACACTATAATACAAGTACTATGGTACATATACTATGTGCTCCAACTAGTGCATAGAATTGTGGTTGTCCCTATACAGTTTCATCTGACTACCATTAACAGTCCTTCCACAATTTTTCCATTTAGTTTCTCCAACTGAAAAACACCTGCATCTGTCACAAACCTGATCACATATGGACCTAACCAATGCATTTGGAACTTTCTCGGGTGTTGCAAAAACTTGTTGTCATAAAGAAAAACTAATTCTCTTACCTGGAACTTCTTTTGTTTAATGTGTTTGTCATGCCATGCTTTCTTGTGTGATTTCTAAAATTGCTGATGGAAACCCATGAAAAATCGGTCCTCTTCTAGATCTACCGACTTCGACAGTATCTTCTCCACTGTGCCAGAATCTGTAATTTTTGTTAGCGAAACAATGCATAGACTCAGTACTATGAGTTCCATAGACATAACAACTTCTTGGCCATACACTAGTCTGAATGGGGTCTATCCTGTCAACTTCTTACTTGTAGTCCTATATGCTAATAATACTACCAAAATCTTGAAGTCTTAGTTGTCTCGACTTACATTACACACCTTCGTCAATGCATGTTCTAGTATCTTATTGAATGCTTCCATTGTTCCATTTTCCCGAGGATGATACAATGTGCTATTCTGATGGTGAACCTGAAACTCCTCTGTCAATGCTGCAATCATCCTATTTAGAAAATGAGTTCCCTGATCGCTCATAAGAATTCCCAGGCATCCAAATCTTTTCACCACATTTTCAAACAAAAATAACATAGTTTCTCCATGCTGCAATATTTGATTGGCTCTGCTTCAACCCATCTGGTCAAGTAATCTATCGCAGTAACAATGTATCTGGATTCTGATATCTTCATTGGTGGATTAATCGACCCAAAAAATTCCACTTCCCATTTATCAAAATCTTGTATCGTCACTTTTGGTACTAAGGGAATCTCATCTCTCCTAGAAGGCTTCCCAATTCTTTGGAAAACATTACAAGTATTACAAAATTCCTTGGCATCCTTATGAAGGACAGGCCACCAAAATCTTGCGCGCAAAACATTCTGAGTTTTTTCTTTTCCTGCATAGTGTCCTCTTGCAACCCCTTCATGTTCCTATAGAAATATCACATGTCTTTCATGTTCTAATAGACATCGTCATAGAATTCCATATGTGCCTAACTTGTACAAATTTCCTGCTATAAGTTGATAGTCTGCTACCTTCACTACTAATTGCTTCTTCTGTGCCACTGTAAAATCAGGTGGGGTTACTCCTATGCTCAAGAACTAAACTATGTATGTAAAATAATCATCAACCATTTGTACTGTAAATAAGTGCGCATCTGGTAAGATGTCATCCAAGTTTCCTGCATCTTATCTTGATAGTATACACGATAAGTGATTAGGTCCTCAATAAAATTTCCCTGGTTTCACAATTAACTCAAAGTCATATTCGTAAGATAATAATAACCATCTGCATATTCTCCCCCATAACACTGGCTTATTGACCAAATATCTTAGCACATATTAAAGTGTGAACCTAGCAAGTAATGTTTGAACTTCTGCAATGCATACACAATTGCTAATACTTCACGTTCTGTCATAGTATAGTTTTGTTATGTATTTTCCAACTTCCTACTTGCAAGTGCAATAGGATGATCTATATCTCCTTCTCCTGGTTGAGATAAAATTGTGCCTAAAACTATAGATGATGCATCCACGTGAACATGAAACTCCTTCCGATATGGAAATATCAAAATTGGCGCGGTAACTAATTTCTACTTCAAAGTATCTAAACCTTCCTGACATTCCTCATTCCATTTAAAATTTTTCTCCTTCTTTATCAATTTTTCCATCGGGGATGTATTTTGTGCATATCCTCTAATTAAAATTCCTACAGTACCCTATATTCCCCAACATCGCTCGTAACTGTCGCACTGAACGAAAAGGTGGTAAATCAACAATAACAACAATCTTTGCGGGATCCACCAACAATCCTTTCTTACACACTACATGGCCCAGTAAGATACCAAACGACGCACATAAAATGCACTTCTTCAGATTCAACAAAATATCTGAATGTCTACACCTATCCAACATCAAGTGCAAAATCTCAGTATGATCTTTCAACAAGCTAAATACTGACCAATCATATAAGTATACTTCTAAGAACTAATTGATGAACTCTTTAAATGCTTCTACAACCACTCTAGAGAATATTACTGGTGCATTCTTCAATCCAAAAGGAATTACTATGTACTGGTAACACCCCCATTTGGTCGCAAATGTAGTCTTATAGCTATCTTCCTACATAATATTGATTTGATAATATCTTGAAAATTCATCTGTGAATGAATAGGCTTCCTGTCCCTCTACATTATACAACACTTCATATGTAAATGGTATAGGAAAGGGATCATTTAGTTTCCTCAGATATACACAAATTCTAATCCCTCCTGTCTTCTTATTCTGAACCACCATTGGAATAATCCACTCTAATTCTATGACAGGTTCAATAATTCCATCTTCCAACTTCCTGTCTATCTCCACTTTCACCTTTTTCTTATACATCGAGGTCAATTTGTATGGCCTCTACTTAACTGGCTTAGCATCTGGCTTTAAGGGAATCTTCATCTCTCCTAAATCCACAACAATCCCTTTCATCTCTTAAAACATAGTCGGAAATAGGCCCCGATACTTGTGCAGTACATCATATATCTTTTCAACAGTTTCATCATTCCAATAGTCTCCCATGTTCACAAATTTAGGCTTATCTTCTCTACCAATGTTTACTCTGTGCGTTCTCAATAGTTTTTCATATACGATCGATTCAAGTTGTGGTACTTCTACTGTGTGCTCTCCTTCAATTTCTAGTATTTTCAGATTTCTCAGATCTTCATCCTCCTCTTGTTATTCTTCAACAACATTATAATAGCACAAAACACCTTCAACTATCGCAAAATATCTATGCGCACTACAAACATGTACTAGTTTTATTGAGTCTTCTACAAAAAAAATATTGTTCTTAATGACCTTCAAAGATGATTCAATTAAAGGAGCATCATATTCAAAACTAAAAGTCACCTTAAATTTTTGAGTCAATTCCTCCCAATCTGCAGTTTCTCTGCGCACTTCTAGTTCCAAGTACCAATTCTTCATGATTGTGTCCAAGGTGTGTACAAACAGGTGTGTCCATTCTTTCCTAGGTACTTTATTCCATGTCACAATACATTGTGTAACATGCTCCATCAGACAATTCAATATTGTATACTTCTGCATATTATCTTCATTATCTGTCGTGAACCTAACCTGTAATAGCCTTCTGTATTGCTGTTAATATCTTATTAATTACTTGTGAAAAACCCACCATCTTACCAGGGTCGCTTTCAATGCAATGTCTAATGATAATAATCTCTACTGATCTTTTATTTGCAAGTCAAATTTTATTGTAAAAGAAACTACATCATTTAGTCCATCATGCCTTGGAGGATCACATACCTCAGTTCCAATCCATCACAACTTGCGGGTAATTCGAGAACATTTCCTTGCGGACACTTCATGCAATATCTACTGCCAATTGTCCAAAGATTCCTCTAAATCTGACGCACATGAAATAATACTTATCCAACTAAGTACACTATCTCCTATAGGATTAACATAATTGTCCATCTACACGGTCATATTATACAGGTTGTCCTACACGGTCATATTATACAGGTTGTCAATATATTTTCCCTTCATTGGTTCTACATATATTCTTCATTTAGTAGGATCTAATGGTGCAATAACCTTCAAATATTCTACTTCAAATATCATATGTCTCTTCTTCAGATAAATTATAGTCTGATTTTCAAAGGCCCAATCAAGTGCAAGTAGTGTTGGGTAAGGGGTACTTCCATCTACTATCTCGATCACTTTGAAATCGACCAAGCTGTGCACTCTATCAATACTAACACTTAGCCCTGTCAACCTTCCATTAGAATACTCTTATTATAGTTTTCTAAATTCAATTGAATGGGTGACAGGAACAACTTCGGCTTACCCATCATTTCTTAGGTTTTCTTCAGGATGACATTCACATTAGAACCTAGATCCAAAATAATATTGTCCATGTTGTANNATGACATTCACATTAGAACCTAGATCCAAAATAATATTGTCCATGTTGTAGTTTCCTATCTATGCATTGAGTCGAAACTCTCTATTTGTTCTCTTCTTGCAGTGCATTTGGTTAACTGCTTAGTGTGCAACATGTATCTCTTTCTCTTGGGCACAACTGTCAATAATTCCACACAACATACTCAAAGCAAGATCACCCTTCATTAACTCTAAACAACTCTTTAGAGAACTATTCAAAGTGCTTACCTTGTCAACTTGCCTTCTTGAATGGTCGTAGACTGGTGGCATATCAGACACTGGTGGTCTGTCATACAAAGGTGTTGTGTTCAAATTTGATGCTATCCAATATTTTCATATTACTTCCTTCCTTTCTTGTGTATATGTCTCTTTCTCCTTTATAGGGTAAAACAATGGTAGAGGCTCCGTTTCTTTCCTGACCAATTGGTGGATCCTATTTCCTTAATCCATTGCATCAACTTCAGTTTTGGTTCCTCCATGTGTAACTGTTGCTATCTTAGGTTGTTCATTACACTTTTTGGTTACTATCATCTATACATTTGTGTTCCTCTTTTCTTTCAATTTCTTGATCAATTGTGGACAATCCTCCATCGCATGGTCTAGCCGTCTGCAATACATTCATGTTGTGCAGGGATTCAAGCAGTCTTACACTAAATTTCCAGGCTGATTATAGTTAAAACATATAGTAGGTCCTCTTCCTCTACATAATCCTCCTCTTTTGCGACCTATGGAACCTCCTCTTCCTCCTTGATTATAAACTCTTGGAGTATTATACTATGAAGCTCCCCCTTCATATTATTCTATCTGAACTCAATATGCATCTGTTGTGTGCTCTCTCATCTGATCAAATGCGTGCAATCCTTCTCTTCATGTCTGAAAAACTTGAAAAAGTTACAAAACAAGTTTCTCGTAGTACTCTGGTACTTCTGCATCAATGAGAAAGAAATAGGGTGATGAACCATTGTTTTGTAAATCTCACACCATACTCCTAGTGGATTCAGAGATCCTGTATTCAAATACCACTGAAAATCTGGGCATTCATTCTTATGATGACCTTCTATTCTACATGCGACACACCATACCCCCTCATGCTTTTATTTACCTTTCACAAGTTCTTGCAATTAAATAGTTAGTGTTTCTAACTGTGAATGCACTTGAACCCCCCTGGGCCATTTTATCCTACTGGGGATGCTTATAACTTCATTGGAATTTATAAGGATTTCAAATGCAACACAATCTCTTGTTGTGTCAAAGAGTAGCGTATATGCGACAACAATCCTGCAATAAACCACTCTCTGTGTTGTTCACTTGGAATTTGGAATGTCAACCAATCCTTTAGTATCTTAAAACTTTGATTGTAGTCCCACACTAATTCATTCACTATCTTCTTTATCTCCTTCAAATCGGTAATGCACCATGACTCAGATTTAGGTTTCTGAAACTCTTTCAATAGAGCTTGTCTTACCTAGTCTTCCAATGTTCTAGTCTGTATTGCAGGTGTTGTAGTATGATATTTCATGTACCATAATAATGCACGATCTATGAATGTCATTTCCAACTGTGCAATATTCACATCATCATCTTGGACATTATTTATAGTCCATATTTTCTCACAAATGAACAAATGTTGTTCTAGATCCTCTCTCCCCGCTTCATGGAAGACATGCATTCTTAAAGTAGGATCTACCCATGCCATTGTGTTCTGCATGATATTATTTCCTGATAACACTAACTGATTTTGAATCAACATATTAATTCCACTACTCTGAATACTATTACTATTATCTTTACTTCCTTCTCTAACTAAAATTGAAAAATCTTCTGATCTTACCTCAGTTCTTGGCGATGCGCATGGGGTAGTGGGTTCAACGAAGAGTCCGATATGAGTGGGCCTCATCCCATCCATTCCTCATTCCTTCTCTTCATCCCTCTTTATGCTCAAACCATCAACTAGTTAGCCCCTATTCCCCTTATGTGCATGTAGATGCTTAACTATCAGATTCAATTTTCATAACTCCCTTGTCACACAACAACATATTAATCCAATTCGATAGTGAATTTAGGTATATTTTGCATGGTACCTTAAAGAGTTCCCTTTCAATAGCGCTATATGTCTGAGTACAATATATGAAAAATTCAATAATGTAACCTCCCAACACACTTTCCAACCATTGATCTACTGCGCATGATACACAATTGCTTATAGTATTGAATTTCCTAATTAAATCAAGAATCCAATTTCTCAGAATAACAATATGAAATCTTCTAATTTATTCAACTAATATCTGGATCCACTCTACTAAAATATTCAAAAAATCATCAAAGAAAATTTCATGCAAATATGTAAACACACACTTTTGTAGCCATTTCCCTGCATCAATCCATGGATTCTTATTCCGATCTACAAAAAATTCGATCTCCTTCATGTCCAACCATTGTCTAATATCCTCCGTAGTAGGTCTCCACATCCCCCTTAGTTGAAGATCCCATTCCCGCCAACAGAACCATTTGTTGGTGCACAATGGGAATACCCCAGGTTCAACATTAAATCACCAACAAAACCCTAAAGATACCGGCCCTTTCGACATCAACCACAAGCAAGTGAAGTCTCACCCAAGGTACCTAGGGGGAATGAAGGAACCGAGATTCCAAAGTCATGAAGGGAATGGAGACCATTCTAAAATTTATTTTGAATTAACATTCATTCAACATGTAATATACCCTGGGTGAGAAATTATAACAATATAATAACATATGAAATTTCATATTACTTAATCATCCAACATGTGTGTGGAACCATCAAATACATATTCATATCAACTCATAATAATATATTACATGTTCAAAATAAACTTTAAACCAACACATCATAAAAAAAAAACACATCAGAACACATGAATTTAACGTGGTTCACCCCAACTGGGCTATGTCCACAACTACTGGCTTCTTATAATATTAATTCATATTCAGTCCTTACAACAAGTGCACAATGTGCTCATATAAGATACATCAGTTCTATCCAAAATTCCCTATCCATTTACACATACAGATCAAACTTATCTCATTCTCCAATCATACTCCTAAACTCTACTCATACCATTTTCTCATACTCTCATCCTATGAATTCACATCCACACCCACGCCTGTACCCAAAAACCCATTACATATTTATACATTTCTACTAGGGATTATCCCATTACAAAATGGACCAAATGGTCTAACTACTACTAACTAACTTCCACCTTCCACGTGTTGGCTCTTGAATATGCGTTAACTATCTTCTGCATGCACTACTCCTTTGCTGACTTGTCACGTGGTTTTCTCTAGCGCGATTCTAAAAACTTAGCCGAAATTTCCTACTCCAACATAGCATATGGGATAGAATTGTGACTTGAGTAATTCCTTGAAGTACTCCTAGTTCATCACCATGGGCTTCTTGCTTATCCTCAATGCATCCACATAACTTTCCCACCACAACATAGCATGTCTAGTCATCTTCAAACGATCAAAGAAGATCTGCTGTGTTTCTTAGATTTGATAAATACCAAAGTAAACTTCCAATTGTTTAAACCAACTATCCAAGACTTCAACATTAGTTTTTCCATTAAACATGGGTATTTCTAGCTTCGCTTACACTTTGAAAGGAACACTAGAAGATGAAGAAAATTTGTTGTCATTACCTAAGTTTCCAAGCATCTCTCCTTCAGAAACTTCCGGGCCAACCTTGTCTTCTTCATGCTCAATATCTGTTGAGATTTCTTGTTACCCTTAATTACAAGCAACTGTGTCACCAACTCGTTGAATGTAGAAATGATTTGTTCCAGCCGAGCCAATATGAACTCCGGGTCTTCCCTGTCATCTTCTTCATGATGATTCCCTACCATTGAAGGTGATATGCTTTTTTGTGGTCATGGAAACAATGTTTGTCCATTGTTTTGGTACTAGCAATGGGTGTTTACAATGAAAGTGTTCTCCAAGCCTTCAAAACTTGCTCTCATACCATCTAATCCATAAACAGTAGGCCTATGGATTTCCCATCTCACCAACACAGATTCTACTGTAGAAAAATATTCTTCTTTCTATCTTGATCTTCTTCAACTGGTTGTAATCCTTTCAATATGCCAATCAATTGAGTCGACCAAATGATAAACCCATCGACCACCCACTAGTCAAGTCAGCCTAATGGATAACCAATCAAATGCTTTGATGGCCAGGTCGAATAAATGAAAACCTAGTCGAATGATTGATGGTCGAGTCGACCAAATGAAAGCCTGGTCAAATTCTTTGATGGTTGGGTTGACCAAATGAAATCCTTATTGAATTATTTGGTGGTCAGGTAGACCAAATGAAAGCAAACTGACTTCAAGAGAAACCCAGTCGGAATGGGTCAACCAACAATTGAAAAAAATATCTAGAGGGAGGATTTGATCTTCAACAACAAAGAAAACATCTGTAGGTGGATTGGTGACTCTAGCAACTAAAAAAAACATCCATGGGTACTTTTGATCCCCCACAACAAATAAAAAAATACAAGGGACGAATTTAGATGTTTAGAAATGAAGAAAAACGTCTAGGGAAGGTAATTTGACATGGAGAATGTGTATGGATGAAGGAAGGATGAGAAATTAATCCAAGAAATAAAAAACACACCAAGGAAATGGATAAAACTCCCATGGGTCTTTGAATTCTCCCGTGTAAGTACAAGTTCGCCCAAGTAGTAAATAAAACACCTAGGGGTCCCTAAATTCACCTAGGTAAGTTTAAATTCGCCCATGCAAGTTTAAATTCACCCAGGAAATGGGAGAACGCTTTGGATGGGTGCTATAAAATAAAAAAAGACACATCAACAGAGTATGCATACATTTCCATAACTCAAAACCAAATTCCAAAAGCATAGATTGAAATAACTCGTAGATTCAACATTTAAATGGGACTTTTATTATGATGAGAAGAAAATTACAATGGGGCGAGCTAGACAAAGACTCTGTGTATTGTTACTCACTGTGAAGAACCAAATTAAAGATGCCATGGATTAGAGACACCTTATATTGGAGTGAAAAAGAACATTAACTCCTTTTTCCACTCAACCTCCAACACAATGCCCTCTTCGAGCTTTAATTTATGCTACTATCCTTCCCTCTTTCTCCTTGCATCTCCCCTCATTTCCCTATTTGTTGCAAATCTCATTATTTTTAATGGGCTACTTTTGGAAGGCCAAATGTCATAGTTGTTCATTTCACCTTCCCATTATGCCAAAAGACTAAATAATATGAAATAAAACAAAACATGTTTATTTACAACATTTACTAGCATTTGCTAAGATCCAATTCATATCAAGTTTCCCTAGAAAAAAGACATGATAAACATGAAAGGGAATGCAAGAGGGATTATTATACCCCTTGATCCTAAATAAGGAAAACCTTGGTTAGAACCCTAGGAAGAAGAAAGAGACACAAGAAATTTTTATCAAGTAACCCAAGGATAACAATATAATGTTGAACCAAATGTTAGAGGAGAATTGTTGCATGGCTCACCCTTTTCTGTGGGTCAAAATTTTGAAACATAATTGTATGAGTGGTAAATAGAGAATTATGAATCAAAAGCAATGGAACATGAATAGTCAAAACCATACCAAAAGAGATCTTTCGATCTTACTTTTCAATCAAATAAATACACACCATATATGATAAAATAATTAGATAATATCCAAGTCAATACCCACAATCAAGAAGTTGATCGCAATCCCTCTCCTGAGATTTAAAGAATATGAGTCACCTACAATCCATGTTGATGAAGTATCAAAACAATTTGGTGAGTAGGGTTGACCGCAGGTTTTGGTGTAGTTGTTCATAGGTCAAGCCACACGATGGTGGGATACACATGCACCTCGATTGTAGATGTGGACCTTGATGAAAATGTACTTCATTGAACAATTTGGAGGGAATAAAATTACCACCACAACCAATATGGTAAAATTTAAACCAAGGTTTGACCCATAATCCTATATTTAGGATCGTGAAAAAGAGTGGAGGAGAATAGGATATAGAGATGAATGATTTTGGCCACACATATTCCCAAATACATTGGATGAGTTAGCCTATAAATAACACAAAATTAAAGAGCCTAGAGGAGATACTTGCACCTGGAAGGAGATAAATTATTTCTCTTTTGTTTCAACAAAAGTCAACCTACAAGAAGTAGTATAGGACATTAGAAACTAAAAATAAGACAACATAACAAAATTATAAAAGAAAAAGGAAAGTTTATGATTGACATAGGGTCGACCTTGACTTGCAATAGAATATCATTCCATGATTTTTTTTTTAGATCAATCAATGAATTGACATGGAAAATGAATGTTTTCTATGGAAGAGTTTCAAGTGGAAGAGAGATTATCCAAAAGTTATGAGGCAAGTAAAATCCATGTTAAAGGCGTCTAAACAAATTGACCTAGAAGACCAAGAGAAAATCGATTTTCTAGTGGAATATAATGAAGTCCATGAAGGAGAGATAAAATTGGATGAATCGAAGGCACCAGAAGGGACAAATGTTAAAATAAAATTCATAGAAGTTGATATCTCAAATGATGATTGATGAAAAAATGGATAATATTAGTGACTAATGGTGAAGAAAAGAAAGAGACATAAATAATTGACCTACTCAAATAATATCAAGATATGTTTTCCAAAGATTATAAATGCTTGAAGGTTTTGATCAAAGAATTGGGAGAATTGAAGATTGACCTAACACCATGGGATAAACCCATGAAAAAAAAAACATATAAGCTGGCACACAAGTATACATAAATCATACAAAAAGATATTGAAGGAATGTTGGCTACATGAATCATTTCCCCCATCAATAAATCATAATGGGATAGCCCTATGGTAGTAAAAATGTTGAGGTGACATAATTTCCTTTCAACTTGTTGGCAGCCAATTCACATTTGTCATTACCTCATAAGCTGCCTACACCAATGTTTCACAAACATTGATTTTTCGCCGCAAATTTCAAATGAACGACGCCCTTATTCTTTGCACCTTTTCGAACGCTTGTCTTCGCTAAATCTTCACAATTGTAAGCATGAAAATTTCTCCTTTCGAGGTCACATTTTGAATCATTATCTGAACTGTCGATACCTTTTGTGTCATCATGCTTATTGCGCCTATCTTTTTATTGATCTTCACATGACCAACAATATC
>CBVK0100364054.1:0-12953 GCA_900067695.1 Picea abies | reverse complement strand
TTGATATTATGGTAGTTGTGGGAGGTATTTACCTCCACGTGTAACCCTAAGGAGAATAGAATACTTTGGGAAGTAAGAAGAAACCCTAAAGCATTAAACCTAACCCTAGAAGACAAATCGGCTCAAGGAAATAATTAATATTAAGTATTTAACATCTAGAATGAGAAGTCGGCCCAGGCAGCTTAGGAAAATAGTATAAATACAAGTAGCCAGACCTCATTTTGTACCAGACAGCTCGAAGTTTCAACTAGGAAGAGGTGTGCACTGCAGAAACTGGGCAAGTGCGCAAGTCTAGGGAGCAGCTGTTGCAATCTATATTTATGGTTTAGGCTCAGACTTTCTATTGGTTATGGTTGGACTTTTTGATCAGTCTTGGTTATCTTTATGCATTAGTCGTGGTTGGCTATTGGTTTGCTTCCGGAATCATCCTCTTTCAAGGTTAAGGTGCTCGGGGGTGGATTTGGCCTATGGTTGGGTGACAATATTGTTATATTGTCTATGGCTAAACAAGCACATCCATTACTTTCAATTCCAATGAGGGTCGCTTAACTTGGAGCCATGGGGATACCTTGAGGTAGTGGTCATACCTTGAGGAGACACCCAAAAAATCCAACCATGATAATGGTTGGTTAGTCCCATAGAAACCGACACACTAGCAAACAAAAAAAAAAAATTTGGTGAAATCAAAATAATTAGTGGAAAAAATCCTAACATGTTGAAATTCAATAGAAAAAACCATATACATTAGATGGGTCAAGAGAGAATCATGACACTTTTAACATTCACTTAAAAATATATATATACTTAAATATACTTGGAACATGAAATTCAAATTAGCTTTATATAATGAGTGAATTATTTGAATAACCTTAAATTTATAACTTTTTCAAGAGCTTAATAACCAACTATAACTTGACAGTAGAAACTAATTTCATTTTATTAAATTTCAATTAATTTTGCCATTATTTACAATGAATCAATAATAATTTTTACAACCATTTTCAAAGTTTTTATCTTTTATTTTACATTTTCAAAGTTTTTATCTTTTATTTTATTCATTTCATGTTTCTAGTTAATACAAGAAATGTAAATGATTTTGAAAAGTTATTACATCTTCTAAAACTTATAAATGATTTTTTCAAGAATAAATGTTTATATAAAAGGCACCTTATACACAATATTTGGACATGTAAATTAATTTGAAAATCTATTATATCTTCTAAAGCTTATATATGATTTTTTCAAAAGTATATGCTTATATAATAAGCACCTTATATTTAAGATTTGGATATGTTGATATGATTTTAAATGCTAAAACAAATTTTAGTATATGTACATGGAAAGATTTTGGACATTGGTAATTCCACACAAGTTTATCTGATTCTAAAAACTAAAATTATTTTTCCTACCAGTATCAATAATTTTATGGAGATTTTGAACATTGGTAATTCTACACATTTAGAGTATTATTACATGAAAAAATGAGATTTTCCCACATTTCCATAATTCCTAGTATTTATCTAAATGATAAAAAATAATTACTGTTAGAATGAAATTCTGAATAAATTTTTAATAATAAAATGTTGAATTAGATTAACAAGATTCATAATCTTTAACTTTAACTAATTAAGTTAAAGTTCTTCTATATCAATATTCTTTATTGTTTTTAAATATATTGTGTTATTTTTAGCTTTTTAATAGTTAAATCTTGTTTCATTTTGTTTTAACTTGAAGTGTAAGACAAATGGAATGAAAATATATATGTTATGTCAAAGTTTTTATATTAATGTTGTTGAAGTTTGGGTGTAAGATAAATGGAATGAAAATATACTTTATGTCAAAGTTTTTATATATCAATATTATAATTGAATATTATTTTATTGTTATAGTTAAATGTTATTTTGATTCTTCTAATGTGAAATTAAGGTAGTCTACTTGCAACAACATTATGAACATAAAGGAAATGATTATAGTTTTCATCATTTAATGTATTTATTTTAATGATACAAAAAACACTTTCTTCAAGTGTATTGTATTGCATTTTAATGTGTTTATTTAAATTAGTTCAAAAAAAAATTAAAAATAAATAAATTATGTATTCAAAAATTTTAGTTAGAATCTTCACAATAACAAATATCAAGTGTCTTCTCCCTTCTCTGCCACCTTGCCACACTACCCTTCTCTACCACCCTGCCACACTACTTTCCAAGTGATGTAATTATGCTCATTGACATTAATGTCAATATGATACCATGTAAGTCTGTATCCACCCTAATGTTGTGTTCACATAGTAAATCATTTTTCTCTTGATTTTTCTTTTTAGACAATAATTAAAAAAAAAAACTAAGGATTCTTTAAGTATTGATTTTTCTTTTTGGACAATAATTGGAAAAAAAAAAAGTCTTCATTTTTTTTCATGGTAGATTCATCAAGTATCCACTGAAGCTGTGTTTCAGAAATAAATCATTTTTCCATTGTTGCCAGATTTTTATTTTCCTTTGTCAATGGTTGGAAAATGACACTTCAGAAATAAATCATTTTTCCATTGTTACCAGATTTTTATTTTCCTTTGTCAATGGTTGGAAAATGACACTTCAGAAATAAATCATTTTTCCATTGTTGCCAGATTTTTATTTTCCTTTGTCAATGGTTGGAAAATGACACTTCAGAAATTTAGTAATTCCTTAAAATGTGCAGGGAATTAAAAGCATTGGTTTTTCTACTTTTTATTTTCTATTTTCTATTTGAATATTTTTGCCAAATTTTTACTTTCTATTGTTGCCAGATTTTTATTTTTCCTGACCTCAGTTCCTTAAAATGTGCAGGGAATTAAAAGCATTGATTTTTCTACTTTTTATTTTCTATTGAATGTTTTTTTACTTTTTATTTGAATGTTTTGTTTTGTTTTTGACATTAGCTTTTTCAGTATTATTTTGAAAATGAACAATGTAGCCAATAAATGTGGACATAAGTTCTATAGCTCTAGTAAAAAAATTGTTACCATAAAAATAGTTTGAAAACTAATATTTCTTTAAATTATACTCTTCACATTTTTGAAATAATACACTTTTCACATTTTTCAACAATAATTGATTATCTCACATTTTTTGAAATAATACACTTTTCACAATTTTTTAACAATGATTTTCAACAATAATTGATTATCTATGTTTTATAATTTGAAAACTAATATTTTTATGAAAATTATACACTCTTTACATTTTTTCAGGGATGATCATACACTCTACATTTTAAGTTATACACTCTTTGCATTTTTCAATGATGATCGATGATCTTTGTTTTTATTTTATAAGGTTTTTTACATTTTTTCAAGGATGATCATACACTCTTTACATTTTTTTAAGTTATACATTCTTCACATTTTTTTTCCAATGAAGATCGATGATCTTTGTTTTTATTTTATAAGTTTTTTCAATTTTGTAAGTTTTTTTACATTTTTTCAGATCATACACTCATTTTTTAAGTTATACACTCTTCACATTTTTCAATGACGATGGATGATAGTTTTTTCAATGATGATTAATGATCTTTGTTTTTATTTTGTAAGTTTTTTCAATGTGATCATACACTCATTTTTTTAAAGTTATACACTCTTCACATTTTTCAATGATGATCGATGATAGTTTTTTCAATGATGATCGATGATCTTTGTTTTTATTTTGTAAGTTTTTATCCTATTTCAATTTATGTGATTTGTTTCTATTTCAATTTAAGTGAATTGTTTTTGTTTTTATTTTGTAAGTTTTTATCTTATTTCAATTTATGTGATTTGTTTCTATTTCAATTTAAGTGATTTGTTTTTATTTTGTAAGTTTTTAACCTATTTCACTTTAAGTGATTGTATTTTTCAAGTTTTTATCCTATTTCAGGGATTGTGTAATTGTGAGATTTAGATGATAATTATACACTCTTCACATTTTTTCAACCAATGATCTTTGTTTTCCATATTTTTCTATTTCAGGTGATTGTATTTTTCAAGTTTTCCATATTTTATTCTATTTCAGGTGATTGTATTTTTCAAGTTTTCCATATTTTATTTTATTCCATGTGATTGTATTTTCCAATATTTTATTCTATTTCACGTGATTGTACTTTTCAATATTTTATTCTAGAGAGATTTAGACGATAATTTGGATATTTTTTGCAATTTTATTCTATTTCATGTGATTATATTATTTCAGGTGATTGTATTTTTCAAGTCTTCCATATCATATTTTATTCTATTATTTCAGGTGATTGTATTTTTCAAGTTTTCCATATTTTATTCTATTTCATGTGGTGATATTTCATGTGATTGTATTTTCCAATATTTTATTCTTTTTCAAGTGATTGTATTTTTCAATATTTTATTCTAGAGAGATTCTATTTCACGTGATTGTATTTTTCAAGAGATTCAGACGATAATTTGGATATTTTGTTTTGCAATTTTATTCTATTTCACGTGATTGTATTTTTCAAGAGATTCAGACGATAATTTGGATCTTTTGTTTTGCAATTGCCATTCACTTTCCTGGACGTTGGTCATTATATTTTTTGCAAATGCCAGATAAATAATTCTATCATCGGAAATTACCATAGCTGCCTAATCCCAACGCCTTTGTGGTTGCACCAACGGCAGCATCGTTGCCTCAATATAGAGCAATATAGAGCGAGGGACATCGCCATTTCCATGGGCGCAACCACAAAGATGCTGGGATATGCCCATTTTCTGCATGGCGCATATCCCTCGCCATCCAAAAGTCTTGGAGCCATGTCTATCGGACGGTGGTCTGTAACAGAATTGCAATTGATAACAGAGACATTTGTGTGATCTTTAAATGCATGAAATTATGGAGCAACTTTTCTTCAATCCAGTGTCAAGAAAATTTATAATCATTTACATTGCTAAATGGATTAACTTGCTATATCGGGGATCCTTGCTTCTAAACAAGAGGAGCAAACAGCAATTGTGTTCCGTGCCCGGAAATTTGCTCGTCAGGATGCTGAAAGCTCAAGAGAAAACCCTGAGTTGATCAGAAGATATATACCTAATGCCTACGAAAAAAATGTGATATTGAAAGATATACAGTAAAAACAGAACTTATGCTGAATTGAATGAACCTGTGAGGTATTAGCCCCGTGATTACAAGTTACAAAGTGAAGTGTTTTTCCTGACCACTGTGGCCAAAGTTCCATCTCCCGACAAAACTGTGGAGGCCAACAGAAGATACACGCAAGAAGTAATTGCCCGCTTTATAAGCTTAAGTGAATAGAGAAGTGAGCTTGAAATTTTCAATTGGACTCTTCCCCTGGCTATGCAAGATGGAGAGCCATTTCTTGGAGAAGATGTCTCTTTTGCGTGGGATTGATGACTCCACCACATTCAGCACTCTCAAGTACGTCTACCATGATTGCAGCAGCATGGCCCAACGGCTCCTCGGAGGCTCTCTTCAGCATAAATGCCTTTATCCATTCCAACAAGAAATTTAGCTCCGATGGTGATATCATAAACAACAACAAAAAAAGAGCAGTTCATTGCAAGGTATAGAAATAGACCTGTCCATGGTATGATATTCGTAGCGTACAAGGCTGCTGAATCCATGGTTCTCCATCAATCTGGACTGGAAAAGCTGCAAATGTATGGATCCTGATGAACTGACCTTGCGCTAGCCTTCGGGCACGAGAAAGACCCACCTGGAAATTGTTATGAAGTCAGTTGCCATTCATCAAGAAATGCACAAGATATACAAATTATATTTAGGAGTGGAAGCAATTCATTTTAAAGCAATATTCAGAAGAAAGCCTAGAGATTTCCTTTTGCCTAGGAGATTATACATTCAGGTAATCAAATTTTTTGATGTTAATGGTTACTTCCGTATACATTAATGTTACGGTATTAACATTTCTAAATACCATACTCAGAAATGTTATTATCACATCATATATCTATATATATATAGATAGATAGATATTCCGAAGGTGGCAAAACCTATCTTAACTCAGTTGTCAACTGACTGGCTCATCACTGTTATTCAAGAAAAACCACACCGCTTGAAATTGTTAGAATAACGTAATTATTCCCGCTGATCAATTTGTCTGTCGTTACGGGTAGTTGGTAGTTTTAGCAATTGGACAGTTATACATGTAACTCCATTGTAACTAATACGTTTATCTTAATAAACAAAACAATTCAATGGTGTTGTGTGTTGGGGCATCAATTCCCCAAACCAACAATTGGTGTCAGAACGGGTCTAGGCCAGACTCCCTCATCGGGAGGGCCCAGGTGCACAGGGATATGGACGCTTATGAGGGTAGGAGAGCGCAGAACAGAACATTTTTTGAACAAAATGGAATCTGTTCTGATAAAAGAAGGATTACGAACATAAGGAGGGGAAACCGAGAAGAAAAAGTGATTTGAGAAGATTGAGCACAGCAATGGATTAACAGGCTCCTTGCATCGTGTATGATCCGAATTGGATCATTATATTATTTGTCATCTATCTCGATGCTTTCAGAGTGGAAAAAATTGGAGGAATCAACTTGCAGGGTCATTTTAGTGGTAGGTCTCAACCATGGTATGAGAGGATGCCACGTCAACCCCCATTACTCATGCATATGGCGCTAGTGACGTATGTAATTTCAAGAAGATTCTAGAAGGTTCTAAACCCTATCACAATTGAGGGTTGAGGAAGTCAAAATCCTACCCCTAGATGGCTATGGGGCAATGTTAAATACAGGACCACTAAGAAGAGAAGGGGTTTCATTCTTTTGCATTGTATCTTGTTCCATAGCTAAGAAAAACATTTGAGAGTGGTATTTTGTGAGCATAACAGAGGAGGAGAGATTTTGTAGCAACCATACATGCCACATGTCAAAAGCAACTCCACAGAGAGTGCCTCTTTCTTTGTACTTGCATCATTTTTATACCAGAGAAAATAGAGCAGAGTTGCCTCACCTTCTAGCTGGGTTTTCTCCCATATTGGGTTTCCTAGGTCATATCTTGTGTTTATTTGTGGATTTGTGGATGGTGTGTGTATTTATGTATGTTCTCTATTTTTCACTTTTGAACTATTTCATACATTTTTTTAAGAAAACCAGCAATCAAGAGTCTAAAATCTAAAGGGAGAATAACCTTAATAGTAAATATTTCAATGATTTATTAGATCTGTTGTGACGAACTGTTCCAATGGAATATCCATAGCAATTTACAGATCAATGTATTGATTAGTGGTTGGTACTAGCAGTCCCAGGGGGCATGAATAGAAAGCCAATTAAATTTGATAACCAGCCAGACAAATATAGATAGCAATCGGTGATAGGGCATATTTCACCGTCGGTTCTATTTTGAAAGACATTAGAAGTAGGTCTCGGCTGATGTGGTTGTTTTTCTTTTACTATGAAGGTGAGCTTAGGTGACAAGTACCTTCTCAAGAGACATCCACTCAAATAATTTCAATGTAACAAGAGCAATGGTCGTCATATTGCGCTAGTGTGAGTAATATGTGCTTAAAAAGGGTGAAGGAGGAGCATATTTCAGCTGCATCAGAATCTGGGCCGAGTTTCCCACATGTTGAATAAGAGGAGAAAGAATAGTTGTCATAGTACAAGCCAACAAAATCGATAGATGGAGTATTTTGCAAGGAGATAAGAGCGATAAAGCAAAGGATCACTGAGAAGAAGTCGCAAAGAGTTAGCAAGGAAGAGTCGCGCCATACAATCTGCAAGATAGCATCCAAGGAAGAATAGCACTTAGCAAGGAAGATTTGCGTGGAAATTTTGCAAGGAAGTCACGGAGGACTTGTAATTTGAATTAAAGACGAGAAAAATCGGAGAAGTTGAATCTTCGATTAAGGGGGGAATGTGAGATGGATTAATCTCAGAATGTGAGATGGTTAGGACCAAGTTATGATTAAAGGGGAGTATAATGTGTTGATGAACCATGTAGATGAAAAGGATTCCTAAAGAACTGGCGAGTATAGCAGATGGTACCCATGTATCTCAGTAGATGGATTTCTTTTTATATGGACATCTATGTTTTCTGCAAGTACAAAAGGAAGGAAGAAGCAAGTTCAAAGATGAAGCAAGAAGCAATTTCAAAGATGAAGCCCGTAGTAAAGAAAACCTGGACGAAGGGAAGCTGGTGACAATGTTGAAACAGCAACGAAAAATTGCAAGGCAGCACCCACACCTGTAGCAATAGGAAATGATTTGAGGAAACATGTAAATCACAAGACCAAATGGTTGACATATTCATAAAGCCATTGGCAATAGATGTTTTTTGAATTTCATAGGTAGAATTTAGGAATGATAGATGTTGAAGAATTCAGTGGACGTAATTAAGGGGGAGTGTTAGAATAACGTAATTACTCCCGTTGATTAATTTGTCTACAGCTACAGGTAGTTGGTAGTTTTAGTAGTTGGACAGTTATACATGTAACTCCATTGTAACTAATACATTTATCTTAATATACAAGACAGTTCAATGGTGTTGTGCATTGGGGCATCAGTTCTCCAAACCAACAAAAATGAGCCACTAATATTCCATAAGGGGGCGGACTTCTGGTCCTGCCAAATGCCTCTAGGTCTTGGACCATTAACGTATATCCTTACATCTGAGAAAGACGAGCTCTTAGCCAATCAGAAGCAGTTTTAGGTCTTACTCCAGGACCAATAACACAGTTTCAGCCTAGATAGTATTTACAAGAAAGCCAGTATCCATTGTGGTTCATGGTCATCACTGAGACTACCTCCACCAAGGTCATGTATATACATATATGCATAGACTATTATATATCGCGTCATATATATGTTCATAGACTATGATATATAACTTTATTATATATGAATTATATCGCTGTCAAGAAGAGGTGTGGCACTGGGCTATACCCACACCCAGTCAAAAACCACCGATCCCCTATCTAGAAGCAATTGTGAAACAAGAGTGAATGCTTCTTTGCTGTAGTTGTTATTCATTTATTTGGAGTATGTTAGTGATGGCACATTTATTTTGTTCTAAGTCATTCCACAACAGGTGAATTTGCTCAGGTTGAATGATACATAAAGTATAGGTTATTGCTAAATGTGCAGTGTCTATTGTGAAACACCTGTAGGCTAATAAGAAGGGCAATGGAGTTAAACCTTATGTTAGCAGTTATTCTATTAATGCTGGTTCAACAAACTGATTTCCTATTTCAGTTCCTTTGTTGGCAGACATGGTTTTGTTGTTTGGTATGCCAGTAACAGCTGCTATGCCCTGTTCTGGGCATCATCACAATCTGTTTAGCTGTCTTGTTCTGCTGATGTAAATCTCTGCACCTTGGCTGCTATTCCTAGAATAGGTCCCATGTTTGCCACAAGAATCAGTGATAATCTGATAATCGTGCTGGAGTTGAAAAGACGGTTCTTTTAGGTTTACCAGACTGATCATTTTGTTATCAGAGCAGTTCTTTCCTTGGTGCTATTGGAGAAGTCTGCTTTCATATAAAAGTGCTGTACTTTTGTCTCTATTCTTTGTTCCTCCGGCAATAAAGTTATAGCTCCACAGTTGATTGCAGAAAGGTCATGGGAAAGGCAAAAAGAAAGAACCAGCTTAAAGAGGAGAAGTCCAAAAACCAAGAACTGGTTGGAGAAAAATCAGCAGCAGTTCCAAGAAATTGTGCAATTGAAGGGAGAGAATGAAAACTTGCAGTCCAGGCTCCAATGATGAAAGTTTTTTTCCACCATGAAAGAAAAACTTGCAACGATATAGACCCGGTGTGTTCAAGTTGCCCATCTCACTTGTGAAGGCATGAAGCAAGTCAAAGAGAGGTGCATACAAGCCATGGAGAAGTCGCAGACAAACTTTACTCACAAGGAAGAGTTGTTGGGTAAGCTCCAAGCTAAATTGGAAAAACTGCAAGAAAAAGAAAACAATACTGCTCAATGGAAGAAACCAGCTACACAGGATGTTGGAACAATGATAAAAGGAAGCAAGGTAAGCATTTCCACTTGCAGTGTTAATTCCCATGAACAGACTTTTGATTCATTTGGAAGCTTTGAATTGCATGCAAAGGGATTTGGCTCCAAAGATGATGAAAAAGATGGGATACAATGGCCAAAGGACAGACAAGGAAGAAAATATCCCATTGAAGTTGAATTAAGGCCTCAATAATCTGGCCCTAGGTACCTTGGTGGAGTTTATGAAGAAGACGGGACTTCTAAAGAGGAGTTTAAACTTCCATTGCCCTAAAGCATGCACAAAGTAGGACGTGAGACCATCAATCAGAGGAATAAGGAAGAGTGTAAGGAACCTCCAAAGAGTGTGCAGCACTCTGAAGAAAGGGTTCACAATCCCAGCAAGTAAGGAGACGAAGGAAAGTGCAAGGAGGCAGCTCCAAAGAGCGCAATCAGCCAGTGTAGAAGGTCCAGCCAGTGATCATCATCGTGAAAAACTTGTACAATCCCCAAGAAGGACGAATTAGGCAAGCCTCAGGCACCTCAAAATGTCCAACCACTTGGGAAACCAAATAAGAAAACACAAAAGCAAGAAATACAAACAAGAAGGTATGCAGAGAAATTTCTTCAAGTCTTTCCTCAGTTGTTCTTATTGCAGAAAAGGAGGACATTGTGTCCAACTGTTGAGACCTTCATCCTTGCATACACTGTAACAAGGGAAATCATAGGTTCCATTCTCCACTGGAGGGACGCCAATGATGAGTTGAAGCCCTCTAAAGAAAGTGCCAATGTACAGAAACCAAACGAAAGTACTCTAACCCAACCAATGAAGATTGAGCACAGTTGGATACCACCTCAGCAATGGAGCAAGTTTTGCAAGGTGTTGAAAGGTATGTATATCCTCAAGACTTCTCATGAAAACAAGAGGGTGGGATATTGCTTTCCAAACCAGAAAAAGGCAAGAGAAGTAGAGGCTTTTATTTCAGCATGCATGTATAATGCTGATTGGAGCATCACAGCTGTTGTAGTATGCATATCCAAGCTGACTCAAGCATGACAGCAGCTGTAGTATTATGTATTTCCAAGGTCAAGTTGGACTTGCCAGCAGTTGTAACACATACTGCCCGGATTGAATTAATAGTTACAGCAGCAAATGAGTCATAGCAGGGAGCTTTGACAATCTATCATGAAGCAGCGAGACTGGAACATGCAAGTTAGCCATCCAGATACTGTATAACAACAGTTGGGAGTCGGGACTGTAACTAGTTTTCAAATCAGTCTGGACTCTGGATGTATTTTCATTTTTGAGGAAACTGAGCAAGTACTCAGTACATCAGTTGTAAGCATTGTGCTTCAGATCTGTGAGCAGAATATTCATGGAACGCTGCCTTATAATCGGATATAGACAGTGAAGTAAGGCTTATGTCAAAGTCTGGGTTGATGAATTGTTCCAAGTCAAGGACTGGTTAATTCAAGAACAAATGTTATCAAGTATGCAGGCAAATTGCAAAATCCCTACACCTCAGACCATGAATTGCAGTTTTAGCATTTGAAATATAGAGAGGAGACGAAAATATAGGTTGGGCACCCAGCACCACCATGAGCTGCCCACACACTTTCAATTGAGGCATGTGAGGGTTTTTTGAGAAGTATAGAAGAAACCAGAACAGAGGAAGGAGGTGGCCTCCTAGAAGTCCACCACAGTCCAAAATGCCCATTGTTTCATTGGTGAGAGTCATTGTGGTAACCTACACTGCGGGGGAGCACCCCTCACCCCCGCTCCCAAAGCGCACTCACAGAGGGAGCATTTAGGAAGTGCACTCCCAAGGGTGCTTCCTGAATGCTCCCTTCTGGGAGGGTTTTTCAGGAGCATGCTCCCTTGGGGAAAAAACGCTCCCTGCCCATTTTGGGAGTGTTCAGGGAGCGTCGGTCCCTAAACACTCCCTGAGCTCTCCCTAAACGCTCCCTAGGAACTCCCAGGACGCTCCCTGGCTGCTCCCACACAATGAATCAAATTCATCTTTTTTTGGGGTGTTTGGAAACCAAGTCAAGGTTCCAAATGGCTTCAAAAGGCATGGTGAGGGTTCGTTAGGATTAAAACACTCACTCACTCCATTTTTCTCTCATTCTAATTCTTATTTCACTCATCTTTGCTAGGAGGGTTTTGAGTGGGCTTCTTGCTATTTCCTGAGGAGATTGAAGGGAGATTGAAGGCTGCTATAGGGAGATTGAAGGGAGATTGGAGAGCTTGGAAGGAATATTGAAGACATGGGGAGATTGGAGAGATTGGAAGGGAGATTGGAGAGCTTGGAAGGGGGATTGAAGGCTACCATTTTTGAGAGCTTGGAAGCGAGATTGAAGACTGCTATAGTCATATTCAACAACCATTGGAGAGTTAAATAAGTAAGAAGGACCATATTTTGGTCAGAGTGTTTGGTTCACACAATGAACCTTTTGATGCATGATATCATTAAAATGAGGGACCATGATTATAGATGGATCTTTTGATGCATGATATCATTAAAATGAGGGACCATGATTATAGATGGATCAGTGCTTTACCATGGCCCACTTCATTTTCCGCAATCATTCCAAGTCAGAGTTACTAAAGATTGCAAAGACCAGATTTGATAGGTGTCATCTCACCTTCAAGCACCTTTTGAAGGTAAGAGAGGCATTGGCTAGTATGGTCTCAAGTGATTCATGGCAGGATCTAAAAGACAAGGCTACATCTGCATCTAACAGAATTGAATTTCAGGAGGTGGAGGAAACGGTTCTTGATGGTCAATTTTGGAAACAAGTTAGGTATATTCTGCAGTTCACAAAACCCATTTACAGTATGATTCAATTTGCATATAAATATCAATCAGTGATTGGAGAGCTGTATGAGCAAATGGAAAGCATGCTAGGCCAAATCAAAGACATTGTTGAGCCGAGGGATGTGATCTTGTATGATCATATCCATAAACATGTGGTCAAAAGGTGGGATAATCTTAATGTTCCACTCCATGCCCTAGCAT